>JAKEYF010000164.1:0-128422 GCA_021527775.1 Lactarius sanguifluus | reverse complement strand
CACAGCTGAAAGAAACTACGATATCTATGATCTAGAACTCCTCGCAATCGTGAAGGCCTTGCGCAACTGGCGACAATATCTTGCCGGTTCACCACACAAGATCAAAGTCTTCTCCGACCACATGAATCTACTATACTGGAGATCACCGCAGAAAATCAGCAGACAAGTGGCAAGGGAAGTACTGGAACTATCTGAATACGACATCGAGATTCACCACATAAAGGGTATGGCCAATGGACGAGCAGATGCCCTATCGCGACGACCAGACTATGACCAAGGAGAAAATGACAATGAACATGTCACGGTACTACTGGACCACGTCTTCATCCGAGCAAACACCATCGACACCATGGAAAACCCCACCCATACAGAACCAACAATCGACACCTTGGAAATGGAAACAACATGCCCAGTATATTCCCAAGACGAAGGAACAATCGAATGATGGGTGGATTCACACAAACTCAAGAAAATTGAAGGAACGTGGTACAAAGATGGAAGGCACGTGGTAACAGGAGACCTACATGAGCGACGACATATCATCCAAGTACACCACGACCCACCAGTACATGGACACCCAGGAATCAGTTGAACAATCAAAATGGTAGAACGATACTACTGGTGGCCAGGCCTGCGACAAGAAACCCAAGATTACGTCAAAGGGTGCGCCAACTGCCAAAGGATCAAGGTCAACAACCGACCTACACAAGCACCCCTACAACCAATATTCCCTAAACCAGAAGCAACCCCGTTCCAGACCATAGCGCTCGACTTCATCACCAAACTACCACAATCAGAAGGATGCAACTTGATACTAACCATCATGGACCATGACTGCTCCAAAGCGGCCATATTCATCCCATGCCTAGAAGAGATAACCGCAGAAGGAACCGCAGCCTTGTACGTAAAACACATGTTCATCAGGTTCGGATTACCGTCGCGCATCATTAGTGACCGAGACCACCGATTTGCCTCCAAGTTTGTGAGAGAACTATGCAAAATACTGGGGATCGAACAAAATATCTCCACAGCCTATCACCCACGAACGGATGGACAATTGGAACGCACAAACCAGTGGCTAGAACAATACCTTCAATTCTGGGTCAACAAACAACAGGACGACTGGACCAAATACCTCCCAATGGTGGAGTTCACACATAACAACTGGCCCAACGAAGCAACCAAGGAATCCCCTTTCAACCTCCTCATGGGGTACAACCCAAGAGCGGACTGGATGGACCGACCATCGCCAATCCCTCAAGTGGCGTTATGCCTGAAACAGTTTAGAGAGGCTAGAACACGTGCCCAGGAACTGATGATCAAAGCACAGCAGGGGTGGATCAAACACAAAGATACGCCCAAATACCAAATTGGGGACTTAGTATGGCTGGAAGGACGCCACCTATGCACCAACCAGCCAACCACCAAGCTTGCGCCCAGAAGACACGGCCCGTTTAAAGTTACCCAGGTGATGTCCGCAGTCAATTACCGACTAGAACTTCCCACGCAGTGGAGCATCCACCCCGTGTTCCACACAGATCTTCTGGCGCCATACAAAGAAACTCCCATACATGGCCCCAACTATCAGCGCCCACCACCAGAATTGGTAGGAGGAGAAGAAGAATATGAGGTCGAGAAAATTCTAGACTCTCGGCAATTCGGCAGAACCAAGAAGTTGCAATATTTGGTAAAATGGCGCAGATACCTGGACTCTGATAATCAATGGGTCTCGAAGGATGACGTATTCGCTGATGAAGCGATAAGGGAGTTCAAACATTCAAACCCTGCCAGAGAAACGCATATAAGCACAGGGCAAACCCAAGAGATGTCCCCATCTCCTTCACTCCCTCTCCCACATACTTGTAACGCCACCACGAGCGTTAGTCCGACTTGGACGACGAAAGGGCGTTCACGACTTAGCGAATGTTGAGTCACTAGTCACGTGACTATGTCCACGGGTACACGGCGCTTATCGAGGCACGTGACGCGTAAGGCACCAGGACGTAGACGAGTCACTGGGCGTGTATCGATGAAGACGACTTGCTCGGGTAGAGACAAGCGAACTAGAGTGCCCACGAGGAGAAGAGAAAGTGGTGTTTCAAAGAAGACCAAGATGGCGTATCTTGGTCTTCGCGCTCCACTATTTATACATGTATGAGGATGCTTTGAAGCTCCTCCCGAATCCGTACGACCAATAGCGTAAGTAGCTTGAACCCTACTACCGCTATCCTAGTAATGAGTCATGCCCTACTGGCATGTGATACTTCCGTCCGCTTACTGATACGATATGTCCGTGACTAATTACTCCCTACTAATGACGCCACAGCCAGTAAGTAGGAGTCCACTTCGCGTACCGTAACATCACCCCCTTTTCAGCTGCGGCGCCCACGTCGCCTAGTGGGTCCGATACCGCCCGACCATCCTTCCTGGACCTCTCCGATGCGATGGTATACGTCGGCCATCTCCAACCGGAACTTGCTGCGCGTCAACTCCCCCTGCGCCATGCCGAGGGCTTCAGAGAGGGCGTGAAGCCTCTGCTCGATCCTTTCAACCTCGTGTCGGTAGGCGCGGTAACGGTGTAACTCAGCTTTAAGAGAGAGATCCTTCAAGGCATTGACTGCCTTATCGATCCGGATTTGATGGCTATGCCCGCCACTTAAGGCGTGCATCTCGGTGGGCGTGTACTGAGGCTTGCCTCGCTCGCGGACGTGCGGTTCTGCATATAGGGGCTTGGAGTAGGTCTTGTCGCTGTCGGTGGCGAGGGCGAGTACCAGTGGGTCGGCGTTCATGATGACCTGCACGTAGGGAGCCTGCGTGGTGACTCCCTGGGCGTCGATAATGGGGAAGTGAATGAAATGGTCCCCCCGGTTGTGGAGGTACCCGGGGGGTGCGATGTGTGAGCTGCCGAGACGGCGCGTCAGGACGGTGGTGGAGTAGGGGGGTTGGTTGTCGACGACGACGTCACCCCGGTAGAGGGGGCGTCCCACCGTGTCGCATGCGTACGGCGTCTCGCGAGGGTTGTCAGAGTCGGTAGTGCTGATAATGAACGGATGCTCAGCTGGGTACCACTCTTCAAGAAACTCGGGTTGGTCGTACACCGCGCGCGCATCGTCGCGGTGAACCGGGCCCGCCTCTCGAGGATCGTGGTTCTCCTTGTCGCTGCCCTCTCCAGCTGCTCCAACCTCCATGCCTCGGCCTCGAACCGCCATCCTGTCAGCATTTGCGCCTTCTTCAACAGGTCTTCCATCTCCGGCGTCGGACTCTTCCTCGTTTTTGACCCGGTATTCGACACGGACTGGGAGAGGTCGAGGTGAGGTGTTCGGACTGTCTCCGAGAGCTGCACGAATCCGATCAACTTCGGCCTGCGTGTAGGGGGCGGTGTTGAGCTTCTGCCCATCGTGACTGAGGAGCCAATAGGTGGCCGGGGCGTTGGGGTTGTCGATGTCGTTGATGGGTGTGATCCTGTCCATGGCCTCGCGGAACTCTTCGTAGGTGAGGTTGTCGACGAGGTGGGGAGCGAGTGGTGCACAAGAGGAGACGGGGGAAACAGTGGAGGACGACATGTATGAGTGTAAGAGGGGTCCAGGTTGGAAGGATGAGTTCGACTTAGCGTGAGTGGGCGGGTTTATAACCGTCGCTCGAGCTTTGGATGTCCGTTCGAACTCCTTCAAGGCCTCGTCAGCTGAGAGGTCTTCCTTGTTGACCCACTGATTATCCGAGTCTGGGTAGCCCTTCCATTTCACGAGGTATTGCCGTTTTTTGCTTCTGCCGAACAGCCGAGTGTCTAGAATGCTTTCGATTTCGTACTCTTCTTCTCCTTCTACCAGATCCGGTGGCGGGCGTGTGAAGTTTTCCCCATGCATGGGCGTTTCGCGATAAGGCGTGAGTAAATCAGTGTGGAACACGGGGTGAATACTCCACTGCGCGGGAAGTTCCAGTTGGTAATTGACGGGCGATAGTACCTTGCTGATCCTGAAGGGTCCATGCCGTCGTGCCGCAAGCTTGGCGGTGGGCTGATTGGTGCGTAAATGGCGGCCTTCTAACCACACTTGGTCTCCTTCCCGATACTGGGGCGTGCTCCGATGTTTGATCCACAGAGATTGTGCTTTTTTGATCAGGTGCTGGGCCTCGTTCCGTGCCTCTCGGAATTGTTGAAGTCTCGTGTTCACCTGTGGGAGAGGGGACGGCTTATCCATCCAATCAGCGCGTGGGTCATATCCCATCATAAGCGAAAATGGGGACTTCCTTGTGGCTTCATGTGGCCAGCTGTTGTGCGCAAATTCTGCTAATGGTAGGAAATGCGCCCAGTTATCTTGACGCTCGTTGGCCCAGAATCTGAGATACTGTTCCAGCCATTGATTAGTCCGTTCCGATTGCCCGTCGGTCCGAGGATGATACGCCGTTGATATGTTCTGGTAGATTCCCAAGATGCGGCATAATTCGCGGGTGAACTTTGATGCAAACCGCGGGTCTCGGTCGCTAATGATTTTTGCCGGTAGTCCGAATCGTTTGAATACGTGGATTACGTACAGGGCGGCAGTTTCCTCCGCCGTGATTTCCTCGACGCAGGGTATGAATATTGATGCTTTAGTGCAGTCGTGGTCAGTGATGGTTAGGATGGAGTCGTGTCCTTGGGAAACCGGGAGTTTAGTGATGAAGTCCAAAGCGATGACTTCGAACGGCTTAGCGTCGGGAATGGGTGTAATCGGTACTAGAGGCGCTCTTGTGGGTCGGTTGTTGACCTTATGTCGCTGACATTCTGCGCACCCCTTTACATATTCCGTGATGTGTTGCAACATATGTGGCCACCAGTAATGTCGTTCGATGATTCGGAACGTTCTCTTGATTCCCGGGTGGCCATAGACGGGAGGGTCGTGATGGTTGCCGATGATGTCGCGTAACAGCAGTGGTGTTCCTGTAATTACCCGCGCACCTTGTTTGTACCATACTCCGTCGAGCTTCTTAAGTTGGTGGGCGTCGACCCAAGGGATTATTTGACTTTCATCTTGTGCATGGTCCTCCGGTACTTGCGTAACCGATGCTCTTGCGAATACTTTGTCTGGGAGTACTACAACCTCATCGTTGTCCTGTTCTCCTCGGTCGTAGTCTGGTCGTCGGGATAAGGCGTCGGCTCGGCCGTTATTTGTCCCTTTGATATGATGGATCTTGAAGTCATATTCCATCAGCTCCAGTACTTCCCGGGCTACGCGTCGACTTATCTTTTGGGCAGATCTCCAGTGCGTCAGGTTGAGGTGGTCAGAGAAGATCTTGATTTTGTGTGGGGATCCTGCCAACAGGGGTCGCCAGTGTCGAAGGGCTTTGACGATCGCTAGAAGTTCTAGGTCGTAGATGTCGTAGTTATGTTCTGCCTCGTTGAGGGTGGCTGAGTAGTAGCCCACGGGGTGTCGTTTTCCGTCCGACTTCTTCTGTAGCAGTACCGCTCCTACCGCAAATCCAGATGCGTCAACTTCAAGTTCGAACTGGTCCGTGAGGGATGGGTGTGCCAGTACTGGTTCTTGCGTTACGAGTGCCTTGAGCTTTTGGAAAGCTCTTTCTTCTTCTGTGCCCCATTGCCAGTCTGCGTCTTTCCTCGTAAGTTTGTTAAGAGCTCGTGCGTGTGTGGCGAAGCCGCGAATGAAGAGGCGGTAAAAATTACAGAAGCCCAGAAAGGAGCGGACGTCTCTGACCTTCGTTGGGCGTGGCCAATCCTTGATGCCCGCGATTTTTACCGGGTCCATGCGAGTTACCCCCTTTTCAAGGATTACCCCCAGGTAATCCATTCGCGGCGAGTGGAAGAGGCATTTTTCTGGTTTGAAGTAGAGGTCGTGATCCATAGCCACTTGGAGTACGTCGCAGACTGCGTTAATGTGTGCTTGAAGGCCCGCGTTTTCATGAGTAGCTATTCCTATGTCGTCCATATATACTCGGATAATGGTGTCCAGAAGTTCGTGTTTTGCGATGGTGGGTCCCAGGATCTCGTTCATCATGGTTTGGAATGTGGCCGGCGAGTTTGTGAGTCCGAAGTACATCACCAGAGGTTCGAAAAGCCCGTACCGTGTTTTAAAGGCTGCCTTCGGTTCATCTCCTGGTTTAATGCGTATGTTATTGTACCCCCATCGCACGTCCAATTTGGTGTAAATATGGCCGTTACCCAAGTCGTTGATGAGTTCCAACATAAGGGGCAGCGGGTATTGATTGCGGATGGTACATGCATTGATCTTTCGATAATCCTGTACGGGTCGTAGCTTCCCGTCTTTCTTTTTGATGAAGAAAAAGGACGATGCGTAGGGTGACTTGGACGGGCGTATGTATCCCATTTTTAGCTGTTCCTCGAGCCATACCTTGAGTTGAGCGTCTTCGTCTTGTGTCATGGGATAGACTTTGCAGTCGATAGTCGCCGGAGTGCCCGGTTTGAACTCGATGGCGTGATCCCATGGCCTTGATGGCGGGAATCGGTGAGACGCTTCTTCGCTGAATATCTTGGCGAATCGTTGATACGGTTTCGGGATTACTGCGGCTTCCGTGTTTTGTTTAGCTGCAATGGCTAATTCGGTGGCTGTGGTACGTAGCTGGCATTCCCCTTCCAAATCTCGGACTATATCCTCCTTCTCGTCATCCGTGAACATTCGTGCGATGGTGGGTTCATCGTGGGTGGTGGCTCCTGCGATGACGGTGGTTGGTTCGGCGGGGTTAATGGATCAGATGACGATGGGGAGTGCGTCTTCGTGAATAGTGGCATGGGTCCAACTGATGGTAGGTTCGTAGGTGGCAAGCCAAGGATATCCTAGTACTAGATCTTCGTTCCCTATGTCGGTAACGAGGAATCGAATAACTCTGCGGATGCCTTTGGTTTGTACATCTAAATCCACAAAATGAGTGATGGACCCAGCTTTGTTTTCCGTGTTATCTATGTTCCATATTTTCTTCGGGCGTTCCAGTGGTTGAAGCCCTAACCCCATTCGTTTGGCGAATGCGGGTCTTATAAAGTTGTCGGTGGCTCCGGAGTCTACGAGCCCTTTAATGTCGGCCATTGAGTAACTGGTGCGAATCGAGACTGGAATTCTAAGAGACCGAAAGCGAGTCATGATTACAGAGTTACAATTTGTTGCCCTTACCCAGGCCGATGGGTTCAGGCGTCCCGAAAATCCCCTTTCTCCCATAAATCTTGGAGAATCAGGTCCTTGACCTCGTCACTTGCTCCCCTAACTCCTTCAAGCCAGCTGCTGGCCGTTTGCTGTGGTTCCGTCGTGTTTGCGACTTGGGCGCGTGGTTCCTGACTATAGTAGTCGGTTTCCACACTTCGGCTGCTGCTCGCAGGGCGCCATTGTTGCTGGGGCCTTTGTTTCCTGGGACGCGTGCAGTTTCGTGAGATGTGTCCGAGCCCGTTACAGTTGTAACAAACGACTTCCCTCATATCCCTGCGAGGGGCGTTTCCATTCTGTCCCGGTCCTCCTCTAGGTGGGAATGGAGGGCGCGGCTGGTAGCTTCCGCGGTTGGGATCTCCTACCTCCGCGAGTCGGGCGCGAGACCTATCGGCGGACGTGTCCATTGCGTTTGGGTCGTATCGTGGGGTTGGGTTGCGTGGTGCGTTCCAAGGTGATCCTCCGAAGCGCGGAGGTGGGTTGAAGCGAGGGGGGGGTCCTCTCGGTGGTCCCCTGGTTGATACGGACATTCCTAGGCAGGCTCGCAAATGAATGTACTGTTTCTGGCGTCGAAGTGCAGCGTCCTTCCATTCGGTGAAGGTAGTGGGTCCGTCGAGTTCGTAGACCTTTGTGAAGAGTTTGCTCGGGAGTCCGGCCGTGAATCGGTCGATGGTTTGTTGGTCATTGAGACGGTAGTCAGCTTTCCGGCATAGCTGTTCGAAGTTGGTGACGTACGAATCAATGTCGTCACCAGCCATTCTGAATCCTTTAGCCAATTCTGCCTGGGCTTGTTCCTGCTCCAGAGTGTTTGAGAATCTGTCTGCAAATCCTGCTGCCAGCGTGTCCCAAAGGTATTCGTCATACCGGTCTCTCCCCTGTCGTACTTCGGTATTGAGCCACTGGAGGAAGCCTAGCGTCCAGTTTGCGACGGATGCTCCCTTAATGTATCCCAGGAATAGGAGGCACCTTTTGTATACGTTGCGCATGCTCGGGGCGTCGAAGTTGAGTCCCCAGTAGGCGTGCCATTGGGTGAGGAACGATTCGTATTCAGTTCTGTCCCCTTTAAAAATTGTTGGTGGTTCACCTTCAAGCCTAGGGGTAGGCGCTCCAGGTGCTACCGCTCCTCCGGGTATTCCTCCCCCCGGTGGTCCTCCGCCCCCTGGTGGTCCTCTTCCGAATCCTCCCGGGAAACCCCCTGCAGGTCGTCTTGGTGGTCGTCCTCCTCCGCCTGGTGGCGGGTTAGCGTCTGGTGGATCGGGTTGATCTGGTCCTATGGCTCGAAAGATGGCCGCGTCGTCTGCGGTCATACGATGTCCCGTGGCTGGGTTAATAGGGAGTAAGAGCTGCTCTGCTTCTTCCCGTGTCCTTCGGATTTCTTCTTCCACTGCTTCGTTGGTGATGGTTTCGGTAGTGGTTGCCATATTGGCTGGTGGGTTTACTCGGATAACTTCCGGCTGTGATACGGGGATGGACTCAGCTAGGCGTGTAATTTCTTCTACTTCCGAGTCCTCTTCTTCGGAGTGTTCGCCTTCTTCGCTAGTTTCTGAGGGTGCTGGGGTCCTGGGTTCCGATGTGCTTGGCTCTTCCTCTGGTTGTCCGTCGATACGTCCCCACTGTTCTCTGGTTGGTACACTGCGTGCGTCGATGTCGCAGTTGTATAGTCTTCCTGTTGGGCGTACTACGTCCCACCTATTGTCGATCGGGTTCCACGTAATCTCTGTCCAACAGACGTGATCGAAGTTGAACTCAACTGGTCTGAACCTTGTGGGTCCTGATGCAAAATCGACGAAGTATCCTGTATCTCCGCGATATTCTCTCCACCTTGCGGCTTCTAGGAATCGTACTGGTACGTTGCGGTCTCCCCTTTGTTCAAGGGAGTAAGTCTGAAAATCAGTCCACTGGTCTCGAGTAGTGAACGCCACGGTGAGGGATCTTGGTCTTAATGTAACGCCACCACGAGCGTTAGTCCGACTTGGACGACGAAAGGGCGTTCACGACTTAGCGAATGTTGAGTCACTAGTCACGTGACTATGTCCACGGGTACACGGCGCTTATCGAGGCACGTGACGCGTAAGGCACCAGGACGTAGACGAGTCACTGGGCGTGTATCGATGAAGACGACTTGCTCGGGTAGAGACAAGCGAACTAGAGTGCCCACGAGGAGAAGAGAAAGTGGTGTTTCAAAGAAGACCAAGATGGCGTATCTTGGTCTTCGCGCTCCACTATTTATACATGTATGAGGATGCTTTGAAGCTCCTCCCGAATCCGTACGACCAATAGCGTAAGTAGCTTGAACCCTACTACCGCTATCCTAGTAATGAGTCATGCCCTACTGGCATGTGATACTTCCGTCCGCTTACTGATACGATATGTCCGTGACTAATTACTCCCTACTAATGACGCCACAGCCAGTAAGTAGGAGTCCACTTCGCGTACCGTAACAATACTCATGTCCTCATCCCCAGTACAAGTCCACTATGTTCTCGACGACCTACTCCCCATCTCAGTCCAGCCAACCCTCATCGTTCAGAATGCCCCAGCACTATCACCCATGTCACTTCCCCAGCCCCTTCAACCAGCAGGAAGTTGTCATCCTTCCCCCGTACCATCCCTTCTTCCTTTGCCAAGCCCTACAGCCGTACATACACGGTCCCCTTCGGCGCAAGGTCACATCCCGACGTGACCTCCGTCCTGTCAAGACCAGACTGCTGTTGCGATCGGACTCATTGGTACGGACTGCGCTCTCACGGGGTTCTGACTACCTTAGTATTAGTCAGGGACAGTCGTCTCAGTCAGCTTGTTGTAGTTATCACATGTCTCGTAGGATGGACTTGACTCATACCTAGGATAGCTGTAGTAGGGTTCGAGCTACTTTGGCTACTGGGTACCTTACGTTCAGGAGGAGCTTCAAAGCTCTTCGTCAACTGTATATCTAGTGGACGGTACGAAGACCGAGCTCCTTAGCTTGGTCTTCTTGAATCCTACATCCGCTTCTGCCTTCTCCTCTCCTTGTCAGTATCCTTCTCGTCTTCTGCCAAGTCTCGCGTCTCGCCCTAGTACGGGAGATCGCTCGTCGACGTATACGCCTGGTGGATCTCGCCCCAGTGCTCGCAGCAGTCGCGTTCCTTGTAAGGACGCGTACTCACGTCCGCTAAGTCGCCCCTCCCCTGTACATCGTGCCACTCTGTCCCCGCTCAAGTCGAGCATCGTTAGGCGGACCTAACGCAACATTAAGACCAAGCTACCCATAGAACACACACAGTGGCGTCCACGACAGGCGACCGGTGGGGTTGGAACCAAGTCCAATCGTATATTATCCCAGGAAGGGGGGAACGAAACGTCCCCACGCGCTATCTGAAAGCTGCTAGGTGGAGGACACACAGAGGAGAAACCGGATACTTCGTCGACTTCCCTAACCGACCAAGTCGGTACTACCCAGTTGAGTTCAGCTTCGAGCATACCTGTTGGTGCATACTCGCAACAAACGACGCAGGAATACGAACAGTAGTCAGACCAACAACGCACGAGTACCGGTGCGACATCCTAGAAAGCGAAGTAGTCCCTACAGCAAGAGTCGGACCCATTGACGGCGCAATCACCACAAGCACCACGGAGGAAGACTCCGGATCGGATAGAAGCAGCGAAGAATCAGAGGAAGACCACCTCTCGCAGGTAAACGCAGAAGAGGAAGAAGAACTAGCGAACCTAGCCCAAGGGATTACGATTAGGGACGCACCACAAGCTGAGCAGATCACTGTTCACCCACCAGTCGAGATGACAACCACACAGTTAGAACCAACGTACCAGGTCCAAGTAGACCCCATACAGTTACCACAAGACGGAGTCCCAGAAAACCTACTCCCCATCAACCCCAGTACGGGACATCGGATGACCGCGGACGATGCGGCCCTCATGAGAGCCATTGGACCCGACGAACCAGACCCTCCAGGAGGAGAAGGACCGCCAGGCGGAGGCCCCGGCGGGGGCCACCCACACGGGAGAGGACCCGGAGGAGGCGGAGGACCCGGAGGAGGCGGAGGACCCGGAGGAGGCGGAGGACCCGGAGGAGGCGGAGGACCCGGAGGAGGCGGAGGACCCGGAGGAGGCGGAGGACCCGGAGGAGGCGGAGGACCCGGAGGAGGCGGAGGACCCGGAGGAGGTGGATTCCCAGGAGCAGTTCCCATCGGTAACCCACCTCGATCATCAGACAGACTCCTAGGCAACCCTCCCATGGTCTTCAACGGCGAGCGCACCAAAGCCTTGCAATTTAGAGCGCAATGGAACCTCTACCAAGGAATCAATAGTACGAGCGACATCATGCGCAACTACTACCGCCGATCACTCCTCTTCCTCGGCTACATCCAGGGAGAGATGGTCAACGAATGGGTGATGTACATGACCGACTGGCTGATGCGCCAGACAGAAGCCGGATTCCCTGAACACACCCGACGCCTCTGGGAAGAGACCCTCAACGCCTTCACCCGACGATTCGCCAATACGATGGAAAAAGAACAAGCGCAGGCGGAGCTGCGCAAAGGCGTCCATATGAAGGAAGGGGACATTGACAGCTACGTGGCTACTTTTGAACGCCTAGCCCGACAAGCTGACTACAACCTCGATGCCCCTCAAACGCTGGACCTATTCACAGCAGGACTACCGAAGGCACTGTTTACTAAAGTCTACGAACAATACGAACCCGCAACATTCGAGGCATGGAAACAAGCAGCGCTGAAAAAGCAGCAACAGTACATGCATCTACAGGCACGTCTTAACTCGTTAAAAACACCCGCTCCACGAACTACTGCACGCCCTAGCCCATGGGGAACTCCCCAAAGCGGGTGGACACCAAGGAACCTCCCCCATCACCAAAACCCTAATGCAATGGACACCTCCGCAGATAGAACACGGGCGCGAGGCGCAGAAGCAGAAGACGCCCAAGGGAGGCTTGCCGGAGCAGAGTTTATACTCAATCAACAGAGGCCGCCCTACCCACCCAGAGGGGGGCCGAGAGGACGAGGCAGGGGAAGGGGACCACCCCGAGACACAAGGGAAGTAATCTGCTACACCTGTAATCAAAAGGGACACTTCAGTCGCGATTGCCCACAGCATCGCAACAACGCACAAAGCAGCAACAATAGAAGGTCAGAAACATGACTACTACGCCCAAGAACCAAGAACACAAGTACGCGCAGCCGTAACCCCGCAGCAACAAGCCCAGGAGTGGCTCCAGGGGGTGGCCGGAGCACCGGATGAAGTAAAAGATCTGGTCCTTCAAGAACTATGGGGAAAAGAGGGTTTTCCAAACGCCTGAACCCGTCGGCCTGGGTGAGGGCGCTCCGTTGTAACTCTGTAATAATCACACGCTACCGATCGTTGAGAATTCCAGTTTCCGTCCGAACAAGTTACAACATGGCCGAAGTAAGAGCATTAGTGGACTCGGGGGCCACAGACAGTTTCATCAAACCCGCATTCGCAAAACGAATGGGAATCGGTCTCAAAGAACTAGAGACCCCCAAAAAGATATGGAACATCGATAACTCAGAAAACAAAGCAGGACTAATCACGCACTGCGCAGACCTCGATGTACAGACCAAAGGAACCCGCAAAACGATGCGGTTCCTACTTACAGATACGGGAAACGAGGACGTCGTCCTCGGCTACCCATGGCTGGCTGCCTATGAACCACAGATTAGCTGGCAGCATGCCGTCATCAAAGAAGATGCATACCCGGTGATTCTACGAACCACCCACCCCGAAGAACGAGGAGTAACCATCGCATTCGCCCCTACCGAGTTCACCGAAGATGAGAAACGCCACACCATGCAACAGCTCTATGACGAATGGGAGGCAGTGAGAGCACGCACCACTGCCACGGAACTAGCCATCGAAGCGCAACAATTCACCGGTGCAACAGAGATCCCAGAAGAGTATGCAGACTTTGCCAAAGTGTTCAGCGAAGAGGAATCACACCGCTTCCCACCTTCGCGACCCTGGGATCACGCCATCGAATTCAAGAAGGACGCCCCATCCGCCATCGACTGCAAGATCTATCCCATGTCACGCGATGAAGACATCGCCCTCCGGAAATTCCTGGACGAGCAGTTGGAGAAAGGGTACATTCGGCCGTCAAAATCCCCTTACGCATCATCCTTCTTCTTCGTCAAGAAAAAGGATGGAAAGCTGCGACCAGTCCAAGACTATCGAAAAATCAACTCATTCACCGTACGTAACCAGTACCCCCTGCCGCTCATACAAGAACTCATCACGGACCTGGGCAATGCGGATATCTACACCAAACTTGACGTCCGCTGGGGGTACAATAACGTCCGCATCAAAGAGGGAGACGAAGAAAAAGCCGCCTTCAAAACCCGCCATGGATTCTTCGAACCACGAGTCATGTACTTTGGCCTCACCAACTCGCCTGCCACCTTCCAGGAGATGATGGACTCCCTCTGCGGTCCCACCATCCTCAAACATGAATCACTTGGGCACTACCATCCGTGTTATACATGGACGACATCGGCATCGCCTCCCGGAAATGGCCGAGCAGGCCACATTGCAGCCGTACGTGACATACTCCAGATCGCAAAAGACAATGACTTGTACTTCAAACCAGAGAAATGCGTCTTCGGCGCACCGGCTATCGATTACCTGGGGGTAATCCTTGAAAAGGGGGTGACACGTATGGACCCCATCAAAGTAGCCGGCATCCGCAACTGGCCAACGCCAACCACAGTCAAACAGGTCCGATCTTTTCTCGGCTTCTGCAACTTCTACCGCCTCTTCATCAAAGGATTCGCCACACATGCACGCCCGCTGAACAGACTAACACGAAAAGACACAGAGTGGCGATGGGGACAAGAAGAGGAGGACGCCTTCACAAAGCTCAAAACCTTGGTCACAAGCGAACCAGTACTCGCACACCCGGACCTCCAAGAACAGTTCGAGATGGAGGTGGACGCATCAGGCTTCGCAGTGGGCGCCGTACTCCTGCAACGCAAAGAAGACGGCAAACGACACCCCATAGGCTACTACTCGGCGACGCTCAATGAGGCGGAGCGCAACTATGATATCTACGACCTGGAACTGCTAGCCATCGTCAAAGCCTTTCGCCACTGGAGACCCCTACTCGCAGGCTCACCGCACAAAACCAAGGTATTCTCCGACCACCTCAACCTGCAATACTGGAGGTCACCACAAAGGAATAAGCAGACGCATTGCAAGGGAAGTACTGGAACTATCCGAATACGACTTTGAGATTCACCACATCAAAGGCACGGCTAACGGAAGAGCGGACGCACTCTCCCGAAGACCAGACTATGACCAAGGGGATGACGACAACAAAGATGTGGTGGTCCTCCCCGACGCGCTCTTCGTACGAGCCACACAAGTCGAGGCCATCATGCCAAATGCCCTGACAATAGAACCTGGAGAGATGGAACGACCAGACGCGACGTACCATCAGGACGAGGACTACCTCCGCCCCTGGATAGACGCGCACCGACTGAAAAAGATCGAAGGCACCTGGTACAAAGACGGGAGACGAGTGGTGACGGGTGGACTGTATGACAAGAGAAGTATCATCTCCGCTCACCATACACCACCAGTTTACGGACACCCAGGTATTAACAAAACCTCACAACTGGTGGGACGCTATTACTGGTGGCCAAACCTCACCCAAGACGTCCTAGACTATGTCAAAGGGTGCGCCGAATGTCAGAGGCACAAGGCCAACAACCGACCAACTCGGGCACCGCTGTCCCCGATCTACCCCGACCCCGAAGCACTCCCTTTCGAGACCATCGCCCTCGACTTCATCACCAAGTTACCCCAGTCACAGGGGTTTGACTCGATTCTCACCTATCACAGATCCATGACTGCTACTAAGGCGGCCATCTTTATCCCCTGTCGAGAAGAGATTACCGCTGAAGGAACCGCTGCCCTATACGCCAAGCATGTCTTCCTACGGTTCGGACTACCCTCCAAGGTCATTAGCGACAGGGACCCGCGCTTCGCATCCAGGTTCACACGAGAACTGTGCAAGATCTTAGGGATCTCACAAAACGTCTCCACGGCCTACCACCCCCGAACGGATGGACAATCGGAGCGGACTAACCAGTGGCTTGAACAATACCTTCGCTTCTGGGCCAATGAGAGGCAGGACAACTGGGCGACCTATCTCCCTATAGCGGAATTCACGCACAACAACTGGCCCCACGAGACCACCAGGAAGTCCCCTTTCTACCTCCTAATGGGGTATAACCCACGCGCTGATTGGATCGATAGGCCATCACCCATACCCCAGGTGGCACTGAGAATCGACCAGTTTCAGGAGGCTAGAACGCAGGCCAAGGCCCTCCTTATCAAGGCACAAAAATCATGGGTCAAACACAAAGATACGCCCAAGTACAAGGAAGGAGACCTCGTGTGGCTAGAAGGACGCCACCTACGAACCAACCAGCCAACCACGAAGCTTGCGCCCAAGAGGCATGGCCCCTTTAAGGTCGTACAGGTGATGTCCCCTGTCAATTATCGCCTCGAACTTCCCACGCAGTGGAGCATCCACCCAGTGTTCCACACCGATCTTCTCACCAGATATCACGAAACCGCGACGCATGGGCCTAACTATCAACGCCCACCTCCGGATCTGGTAGGAGGCGAGGAAGAATACGAAGTCGAGAAGATTCTAGACTCGCGAAGGTTCGGGAGGACCCGGAAAGCTGCAATACCTTGTGAAATGGAAGGGGTATCCCGACTCGGAGAATCAGTGGGTCGACCGAAGCGACGTATTTGCTGACCAGGCCATTCGGGACTTCAAAGCGTTGAACCCCGCAGGGGAAACGCATATAAGAAGGGCACACCACGAGCTAAGTCCCTCAGCATCCCCCGCTACCGATTCCCAACCTGTCTACCTCCGCACTATGTCCTCCTGTTCACTCCCGTCCCAGTCCACGATCGACACCGTCACCCAGGCCCTGGTCACCACCCACGGACCTGTCACCCGGGAGGACGCCATCACCATCCTCCAGGCCTTCCCCAGTCCCACCGTCGAGGGAGGCGCTGACTCCCCCGGTGCGCAGCCTGTTGCCTGCGCGGCAGTCACGGAAGAAGAAGAGCGTACCCTACTCGAGGGCCAGGCCACAAATAGCCTCGTTCAATACCTTGACGGACGCGGTGACCGTGAACCTGTCCAAGTACCACACCGAATTCGGGCCCGTGCGACCATGGAGGGAGGTGGTGAAGGAGTGGAGGGACGAGCAGCTGCGACGGGCACAGCTGAGGATGCAGGAGTTGAAGCACAGACGCCTGATGCTCCGGAATGGGGCCTGGCCGAGGATGCTCCCAACGACTACCCAGCTACGCACCCCCACATTCAATCCACCACAGACACTGACGATCCCCGAGAAACCCCCTACACGCTCAACACCGATGGATCCCCCATGTACAAGCGGGACCTCGGGGTAATGGGCCCCCTCACCCACCAACCCCTCGTCACCATCAACACGCAAATTCCCAGTGGCTTCAAAGCCAACACTGGCATCGACTACATCCCATTCCGCATCGTCTCCCCTGACGGGGTTGAGCGCGAGGCCCGCTACCATCAAGTGATCCTGGGGCCGGACCCCATGGTGATCGGTATCATCGACGAGTCAGACAAGGTCTACGCTCGCCCCCTCTACGCCGCCCCGCACTACATCTACGGCGGCAAACCCATGTACCCCGCGGCGGACATGGTCCTCTTCACTGAGGCTTTCGAGGATCGGGCGCGCGTCGACCGCTGCCTCGACTCCCTTCACGACCCCTCCCTCTCGGCGGAGGTCCATCGCTTCCGCGCCGCCGACAGGGAGCGCGTGCGCCTCAACCAGCGCATCGACGACCTCATCACCGCCCTGGGGGAGATTCAAGGCAAGGTGACGGGCTGTCAGCGTCGGCTAGAGATGGCTAACGCGATGGAGCGCATTGAGGACGAGGCAGGCACCATGGTGGACTACGAGCTGACGAAGAAGAAGACTCGTCGGGGCAGGAGAGGCGCCCAGCAGCCGCAGCGTACGCGGATTCGATACGAGGAGGAGGGTTTTGGAGCGTCGGGGCGTCGCACCTAGAAAGGGGGTGATGTTGCGATCGGACTCATTGGTACGGACTGCGCTCTCACGGGGTTCTGACTACCTTAGTATTAGTCAGGGACAGTCGTCTCAGTCAGCTTGTTGTAGTTATCACATGTCTCGTAGGATGGACTTGACTCATACCTAGGATAGCTGTAGTAGGGTTCGAGCTACTTTGGCTACTGGGTACCTTACGTTCAGGAGGAGCTTCAAAGCTCTTCGTCAACTGTATATCTAGTGGACGGTACGAAGACCGAGCTCCTTAGCTTGGTCTTCTTGAATCCTACATCCGCTTCTGCCTTCTCCTCTCCTTGTCAGTATCCTTCTCGTCTTCTGCCAAGTCTCGCGTCTCGCCCTAGTACGGGAGATCGCTCGTCGACGTATACGCCTGGTGGATCTCGCCCCAGTGCTCGCAGCAGTCGCGTTCCTTGTAAGGACGCGTACTCACGTCCGCTAAGTCGCCCCTCCCCTGTACATCGTGCCACTCTGTCCCCGCTCAAGTCGAGCATCGTTAGGCGGACCTAACGCAACACTGCGGTACAAGAAGATTGAGAGTACGACCAGTACCTGTTGGAGGAGCATTGCCCGCTCAACTGCCATCTCACGTATGGGACTCACCTCACGGTTACTCACGATGAAACCCCGCCGGTATGCACCACCGACGGGAGACCAATGCATGCTCCGAAAGCTGCTCGACCCGCGCTCCACCGATATCAGGCAGAGGAACACAGTCCAATTTCCCGATCTCGGGTGGAGACTCCGCCACCCCACGGGTACCAACACAACAGGGGAGTCCACTACATCCCTTTCCAGATACGGGATGCTCAGGGGAGGCTGCACCCAGCTCGCTATACGCAGCTCATCTTCATGGCGGACCCCTTCATCCTCACCTACCGACAGGGCAGCGACCAGCAGTATGGAAAATTGGTACATGCCACGCCCGACTACGACCATCCAAGCCCCGCACCCTACACCAACGACGACCTGATCTTCTTCGATCAGAACAGCAGCTACCGTGAGTCGGTCGACGCCGCCCTCCTGGGCATGAAGGACCTCTCGGTCACAGCGGAGATACACCGCTACCGATGTCTCCAGGCAGGATATGCAGCCAAGGAGGAGGAACTGCGCAAGAAGGTGGAGGAGCTCGAGAGGATCGGTGTCACCCAAAGGCAGTGCGTACTGTGGCTCGAACGCGCAAACGCTATCAAGCGCATCGAGGACAAGAGGGACTCATACCGACCCAGGGCAGAAGAGGGCCAGCGCATCGCAATGATAAGGGAGGTTCTGGAGCGTGGTCAGTCTGGGGCCCGATCCTGAAAAGGGGGTGATGTTACGTTTGGACCGGAAGTGGACACTGACGGATGGGTATGACACCACGTCAGCAGTATATCGTCATGGACTTGTAGGATCAGTCAGCTGGGTAAGCTCCAGTGCATGTGATTGTGTACAATAACAGATCGGATCATGACTCACACTAGGATAGTGGTACTAGGGTTCACGGTACTTACGCTATTGGCTAGCACGGATTGGAGCGGCACTTGAAAGCCCGCGTGTAACTGTATAAGTAGAGAGCTGTGAAGACCAAGAACGGCATCTTGGTCTTCTTCCAATACCACTACTAGTCTCTCTCAAGGGCTCTCCCCCTTTAAGTGAGTTCTCCGGCATATCTGTAGGAATGCAGTCGGCATAGTCGGCAAAGCCTGCAGTCGGGGACTCCAGTCCATAGCTTACCAAAGCATGTATATACATACGGATACGCAAAAGTTATAGGGGTGTGCGCTCTATCTAGAATGCTCATTCCCCGTCTACTCCTCTCTGGGTCATCCCTGTTACATTTATTCCAACAGGTTATGGGCCCTGGCCCTGTAGCTTGATCTACTAAGCCAGCATACAGAATACTTTAAAACCACTATCAATATACATTATGCCACCATATAGACCTGCCACACCGTCGCAAGATGAAATTGAAGAAGTACCCCTATATGGGGGAGAAGAACTTACAAGCACGAGACCACCCGACACATCAGTATGTTGGGTGATAGAACCCCTTACTGACGACAACTGGCTGACCTGGTCTAGGAGGATGAAGCAACTCCTCCACTATTGTCACGTCGACATGTATGTCGCTGGGACTGTCCCACGCCCTGATGACTTAGGCCAAGTGGAGATCTGGGACGATAACGACAGCTACGCCAAGATACTCATCACCAACAACATTACAGAGTCGCAAGTTCTCAATACTGAACATTGCATCACGGCGGAAGAAATCTGGCAGAGCCTGGAAGCTATCCATCA
This sequence comes from Lactarius sanguifluus, assembly GCA_021527775.1. Classification (NCBI taxonomy): domain Eukaryota; kingdom Fungi; phylum Basidiomycota; class Agaricomycetes; order Russulales; family Russulaceae; genus Lactarius; species Lactarius sanguifluus. Next base: position 108,882 of record JAKEYF010000164.1, on the reverse strand, counting down.
GACTAGGGGTCTGAACACTTACTTCCAGATCCTCTGCGACATGAATCACACTACCGCCAACGACAACACTGACATTACTGTGCTCCTCAACAAGCTAAAGTCCGACTGGGAGCAACTCATTCAAGTGTGCAATGGACGCATGCCGTTGAACGATGAGTACTTTAAGACTCTCATCGCTTACACACTTCCGCACTCATGGGACACTTTCACTGAGCCTTACACCGGCGGAGAGTTCGGGGAGGTACAGACCGACCCGAAGAAGTTGGTATCTTCGCAGAAGTTTATCGGCATCGTGAAACAGGAGTACTCACATCGTCAGGCTCGCAAAACTAAGCCTGACAGCACAAATCAAGCTATCAGCCACAAACAACGCACTCTCGCTCAGCGCATCAGTGACACGCCCAACACTGGAAACTCCACAGGAGGTTCTGCAAAGTCTGGGAAGCGCAAGCACTGCAAGCACTGCGGCAAAGATGGACACAACACCGAAGACTGCTATTTCTTAGGGAAGAGCAAGTGCATACATTGCAGCAAGTTTACTCATGTTTCCGACAACTGTTGGGAGCGCAACAAGAACAAGAAGAGGAAGCTAGGCGACGGCGATGGCAATAGCGATGGATGGCTCAAGGCAAGCTCCTCCAAAGTTGAGGAAGCTAACTCCATCGCAGCTGTAAACTCCACTGCAGTCGTGAAGCACATGACGTGTGCTGTTAAAGAGAGGAAAGAGGATGAAGAATATTTCGGAGAGTTTATTGACTTTGAAGAGTATGACGCTTGTAACATGACTGGAATCGATTCGACTGTTGCCCGTTATGACTGGCTCGCTGACAGTGTGACGACTTCTCATGTCGCTAATCAATGCACATCGTTCGCAACATACGAACAGATACATGACGCTACTGTCGCCGGCGTTGGTAACACCAATGTTCCCATAGCTGGGAAAGGCGCAGTAGAACTTGAGACAGAATGTGATGGACGCAAATATGTTCTAAGAATGGAACAAGTTCTTCATATCCCGTCCAATAAAAACAACCTATTCTCTCTAGGCAGATGGGATAATGCTGGCAGGACATACAGAAGTGCTCATGGTATTCTCACACTGACCAAAGATGGAGAGGACGTTGTAAGGACGTGAGGGTCCTAGGTGAGTTCGAAGGCGGAGAGTGTTCTACTCCAAGAGGTAGGGGGTAAGAGGATCAGTGGGAATGTGTCCTTCGAGTGCCCGCGTTTGGGCCTGACTTCCGGGATATTCACACTGAATTAGAAGGGAAAGGTGGCGACTGAGCACTGCTATTTCATTCGATTGATTGGATGTCCTAGCACAAAGTACAGATCCTGTTTATATACAAGAGGGCTGTACTTAAAGAGGAAAAGGAAAGGGAAGCTAATGAGATAAAGGAACACCGAGAAAGGACGCGTGGCCGAAGAGATCGATAGTCCGAAAATGGATGGTTTCGGGCTCAGCCAGAATGCTGGCCTTACAACGTGGCCAAAGGCCAGATAGCCGGAAACAACTTGTATAAAATGCGAGTCAAAGTACAGTATACTCCCCAATCCGGACGTGTGAACGAAACATTCATTGTGGCACATTCACTCCCAAGTTGGGAGACCTGGCATAGATGCTTTGGACACGTCAGCTACAGCGGTTTGCAAAAGCTGCTGGAAAAGAACCTTGTGGAGGGCTTCCGTGTCAATACACAGACACCAAAACCCAATTGCGTGACATGCACCGAAGCAAAGCAGGCGGAAGAAACCTACAACGAAAGATCAGAGCGACGAACTTACCCTGGAGAGTTAACTCACATGGACTTATGGGGGAAGTATGACGTTGCGTCCATAAATGGACACCAATACTTCGCTCTTTTCGTCGACGATGCCACCCGATATATGACTGTAACTTTCCTAAAAGGAAAGGATCAGGCAGTGCAGGCAGTAAAAGATTATCTTACGCACCTCAGAGCAAACGAGAAACCTCCTCGTGCGACACACACGGATAGAGGCAAGGAATATGTCAACGACGCGTTAATAACGTGGTGTCGTGAATGTGGGATCACGAATCAGATAACAGCCCCATATTCACCTTCTCAGAATGGCTGTCACGTTTCGACTCGGTACGCGAAGTGGACCCTTACTATACGGCGATGACTCCTGTAGTAAGCGGTAATGTGTCATGGACTCGAGATCAGTCAGCGTAGTACAGTATCACATGCCGATGTGGCATGACTCATTCCTAGGACAGTGGTAGTAGGGTTCGAGCTATTATCGCTAGTCGTAGTACGGATTCGGGAGGAGCTTTAAAGCATCCTCATACCTGTATAAATAGAGGCTCGCGAAGACCAAGACACGCCATCTTGGTCTTCTTCGAATTCACCACTCTCATCTCGTCATCGTGTGCCTGTCTGTTCGCTTGTCTCGCAGAGCAAGTCGTCTTCATCGATATACGCCCAGTGACTCAGCATAGTCCTGGTGCCTTACCCAAGTCACGTGCCTCAATTAGCGCCGTGTACCCGTGGGAATAGTCACGTGACCCGTGGCTCGATATTCGCTAAGTCGTGAACGTCCTTTCGCTGTCCAAGTCGGACTAACGCTCGTGGTGGCGTTACATTAAGACCAAGATCCCTCACCGTGGCGTTCACAACTCGAGACCAGTGGACTAATTTTCAAACCTACTCCCTCGAACGAAGGGGAGATCGCAACGTACCAGTACAATTCCTAGGAGCTGCAAGGTGGAGAGGATATCGCGGAGATACAGGATACTTCGTCGACTTTGCATCAGGGCCTACAAGGTTTAGACCAGTTGAGTTCAACTTCGATCACACTTGTTGGACAGAAGTTACGTGGAACCCAATCGACAATAGGTGGGACATAGTACGCCCAGCAGGAAGGCTTTACAATTGCGACATCGACGCGCGCGATTTACCCACCAGAGAACAGTGGGGACGCATAGACGGACAACCAGAGGAAGAGCCAAGTACTTCAGAACCAAGAACACCTGCCCCTTCCGAAACGAGCGAAGAAGGCGAGAACACAGACGAAGACGAAGACTCCGAAGTGGAGGAAGTAACTAGACTAGCTGAGTCCATCCCCGTCCCACAACCAGAAGTAATCCGAGTCCGCCCACCAGCCGAAATGGCAACCATCACCGAAACCGTCACCAACGAAGCGGTCGAAGAGGAAATCCGCAGAACTCGAGAAGAAGCGGAGCAACTCCTACTCCCCATACACCCGGCTACAGGACATCGTATGACCGCAGACGACGCGGCTATATTCCGAGCCATAGGACTAGACCAACCCGACCCCCCAGGCGATAACCCGCCACCCGGAGGGGGAGGAAGACCGCCAAGACGCCCGCACGGGGGATTCCCAGGAGGATTCGGACAAGGACCACCCGGAGGAGGAGGACCACCCGGAGGGGGAATACCAGGCGGAGCAGTAGCGCCAGGAGCGCCAACACCTCGACTTGAGGGTGAGCCACCAACCATATTCAAGGGAGATCGGACTGACTACGAGTCCTTTCTCACGCAATGGCACGCATACTGGGGGCTCAACTTCGACGCGCCGAGTATGCGCAACGTATACAAGAGATGCCTCCTGTTTCTAGGATACATCAAAGGAGCATCCGTCGCAAACTGGACGCTCGGCTTCCTTCAATGGCTCAACACCGAAGTACGTCAGGGAAGGGATCGATACGATGAATACCTCTGGGATACGTTGGCGGCAGGATTCGCAGATAGATTCTCGAACACCCTGGAACAAGAACAGGCCCAGGCAGAGCTGGCGAAAGGATTCAAAATGATGGGTGATGATATCGACTCGTACGTCACCAACTTCGAACAGCTGTGCCGGAAGGCTGATTACCGCCTCAACGACCAACAAACCATTGACCGCTTCACGGCCGGACTCCCGAGCAAACTATTCACGAAGGTCTACGAACTCGATGGACCTACCACCTTCACCGAATGGAAGGACGCGGCGCTGAGACGCCAGAAGCAGTACATTCACCTCCGCGCCCGACTGGGAATGTCCGTACCAACAAGAGGGCCCCTGAGAGGACCACCACCTCGTTTCAACCCGCCTCCGCGCTTCGGGGGGTCGCCATGGAATGCTCCACGCAACCAAGCCCCACGATACGATCCAAACGCGATGGACACATCCACGGACAGATCACGAGCACGACTCGCGGAAGTGGGAGACCCCAACCGGGGGAACTACCAGCCGCGCCCCCCGTTCCCACCAAGAGGAGGGCCGGGACAAGGCGGAAATGCCCCTCGCAGGGATATGAGGGAAGTAGTCTGCTACAACTGTAACGGACTCGGACACATCTCACGCAACTGCACACGCCCCAGGAAGCAAAGGCAGCCGCAGCAACAATGGCGCCCCGCGAGTAATAGCCGTAGCCTGGAGACGGACTACTATGGTCAAGAACCACGAGCCCAAGTGGCCCATACGGCGGAACCTCAACAAACTGCGAGTAGCTGGCTCGAAGGGGTTAGAGGAGCAAGCGACGAGGTCAAGGACCTGATTCTCCAAGATTTGTGGGAGAAAGGGGATTTTCGGGACGCCTAAACCCATCGGCCTGGGTGAGGGCAACAAATTGTAACTCTGTAATCATGACTCGCTTCCGTTCTCTCAGAATTCCAGTCTCGATTCGCACCAGTTACTCAATGGCCGACATAAAAGGGCTCGTAGACTCCGGAGCCACCGACAACTTCATAAGACCCGCGTTCGCTAAACGAATGGGGCTGGGGCTTCAAGCACTGGAGCGCCCAAAGAAAATATGGAATATAGACAATACGGAAAACAAAGCTGGGTCCATCACTCATTTCGTGGACCTAGACGTGCAGACCAGAGGAATTCACAGAACGATCCGATTCCTTGTTACGGACATCGGAAACGAAGACTTAGTGCTGGGATACCCTTGGCTTGCAACCTACGAACCCACCATCAGTTGGACTCACGCTACCATTCACGAAGATACGCTCCCCATCATCATCCGGTCCATTAACCCCTCCGAACCCGGCACAATTATTGCGGGAACAACTACCGAGGACGAAGTCATGATCAAGCGAACTTTCACAGACGATGAGAAAGAGGATATAGTGCAGGAGCTAGAGAACGAATGCCAGCTACGTACCACCGCCACTGAACTCGCCATAGCCGCTAAGCAAAACACAGTAGCCGCGGTGATTCCCACTCCTTACCAACGCTTTGCCAAAATATTCAGCGAAGAAGCCTCTCACCGATTCCCACCGTCTAGACCATGGGATCACGCCATCGACTTCAAACCCGGTACTCCCGCCACGATCGACTGTAAAGTCTACCCAATGACGCAGGATGAGGACGCCCAACTCAAAAAGTGGCTGGAAGAGCAACTCAAGATGGGATATATTCGACCATCCAAATCGCCCTACGCGTCATCCTTCTTCTTCATCAAGAAGAAAGACGGCAAATTACGGCCTGTCCAAGACTACCGAAAGATCAACGCATGCACGATCCGGAACCAATACCCGCTCCCCCTTATGTCCGAACTCATCAATGACCTAGGGAATGGCCATATCTATACCAAACTGGATGTTCGCTGGGGGTACAATAACATACGCATCAAACCGGGGGACGAACCAAAGGCGGCCTTTAAAACACGGTACGGGCTCTTTGAACCCCTAGTAATGTACTTCGGACTCACGAATTCACCGGCAACATTCCAAACCATGATGAACAAGATCCTGGGACCCACTATCACGAAACACGAACTCCTAGGCACCGTTATACGCGTATACATGGACGACATAGGAATAGCCACGCACGAGAACGAAGGACTTCAGGCCCACATCAACGCAGTCTGCGACGTACTTCAGGTAGCTATGGACCACGACCTCTACTTCAAACCGGAAAAATGCCTCTTCCACTCACCACGGATGGATTACCTGGGGGTAATCCTTGAAAAGGGGGTAACTCGTATGGACCCGGTAAAAATTTCAGGCATTAAGGACTGGCCGCGCCCAACAAAAGTCAAAGACGTACGCTCATTTCTCGGATTCTGCAATTTTTACCGCCTCTTCATCCGCGGCTTTGCCACACATGCGCGAGCACTCAACAAACTCACACGCAAAGACACCGAGTGGCGGTGGGGCACAGAAGAAGAACGAGCGTTCCAAAAACTCAAAACGCTTGTAACTCAAGAGCCAGTACTGGCACACCCTTCCCTCACGGACCAATTCGAACTTGAAGTTGACGCGTCTGGATTTGCAGTAGGAGCAGTATTGCTGCAGAAAAAGAAGGACGGGAAACGACACCCCATCGGGTACTACTCGGCTACCCTCAACGAAGCAGAACGCAACTACGACATATACGACCTGGAGCTTCTAGCCATCGTCAAAGCCCTCCGACACTGGAGACCCCTACTGGCAGGATCACCGCACAAAGTCAAAATCTTTTCAGACCACCTCAACTTAACACACTGGAGGTCTGCACAAAAGATAAGTCGACGCGTAGCACGGGAAGTACTCGAACTGATGGAATACGACTTCGAGATCCATCATATCAAAGGAACGAACAATGGCCGTGCCGATGCCTTGTCCCGACGACCCAACTACGACCGAGGAGAACAGGACAACGATGGAGTCGTAGTACTCCCGGACAAGGTATTTGCGAAAGCAGCCGTCACGCAAGTACCAGAAGACCACGCGCAAGACGAAAGTCAGATAATCCCCTGGGTTAATACCCACCAACTTAAGAAATTCGACGGGGTATGGTACAAACACGGAGCACGGGTGATCACAGGTGCAACGCCGTTACTGCGCGACATCATCAGCAACCACCATGACCCCCCCGTTTACGGCCATCCGGGAATCAAAAGAACGTTTCGAATTATTGAAAGACACTACTGGTGGCCGCACATGCTGCAGCATATAACCGAATACGTCAAAGGCTGCGCGGAATGTCAACGACACAAGGTCAACAACCGACCCACACGAGCACCCCTAGTGCCGATTACACCAATTCCCGACGCTAAGCCGTTCGAAGTCATTGCCCTGGACTTCATCACTAAACTCCCGGTTTCCCAGGGACATGACTCTATACTCACGGTCACTGATCACGACTGCACTAAGGCGTCAGTCTTCATACCTTGCGTCGAAGAAATCACGGCGGAAGAAACCGCAGCCCTGTACGTAATCCACGTGTTCAGACGATTCGGATTACCGGCAAAAATCATCAGCGACCGGGATCCGCGATTCGCGTCAAGGTTCACCCGCGAATTATGCCGTATCCTTGGAATCTACCAGAACATATCAACGGCGTATCATCCACGAACCGACGGACAGTCGGAACGGACCAATCAATGGCTGGAACAATATCTTAGATTCTGGGCAAACGAGCGTCAAGATAACTGGGCGCATTTCCTACCGATGGCAGAATTCGCGCATAACAGCTGGCCACATGAGGCGACAAGGAAGTCCCCATTTTCGCTCATGATGGGATACGACCCTCGCGCTGATTGGATGGATGACCCATCCCCTATCCCACAGGTGACCACGAGGTTGCAACAATTCCGAGAAGCACGGGAAGAAGCCCAGTTTCTAATCAAAAAGGCACAATCCCTGTGGATCAAGCATCGAGATACGCCCAAGTACCAAGAAGGGGACCAAGTATGGTTAGAAGGCCGCCACTTACGCACGAATCAACCAACGGCGAAACTAGCGGCACGACGACATGGACCCTTTAAGATCATTAAGGTACTATCGCCGGTCAATTATCAATTGGAGCTTCCCACGCAGTGGAGTATTCACCCCGTGTTCCACATCGATTTACTCACGCCTTATCATGAAACGCCTATGCATGGGGAAATTTTCACACGCCCCCCCCCGGATCTTGTGGAAGGCGAGGAAGAATACGAAATTGAAAGCATTCGGGACACGCGGCTCTTCGGCAGAAGCAGGAAAAGGCAGTACCTCGTGAAATGGAAGGGCTACCCAGACTCGGAAAACCAGTGGGTCAACAAGGCAGACCTGTTTGCGGAAGAAGCCATAGCGGAATTCGAAGCGTCTCACCCCACGGCTATAAGAGCCAGACGAATTCACGCTAAGTCCCCATCACCCTTCCAACCTGGACTCCTCAGCTCAGCAATGTCTTCTCCCGCTCGCTCCACTGCCCCCTCTGTCCCTGCCTACGCAGCGGGCAACCTCACCTATCAAGAGATGTGCGACGCCACCGCACGCATTACGCCCATCCTCGACCTCGACCACCCAACCGCTGAAGCCACCTACTGGCTTCTCAACGACAACGGCGACCGACTCAACGCCACCCCACTCACGGAGGCCGAAGCAAGTGGGGTTCGTGACACTCTCGGACGGCGTACGATCGCCACACCTGAACCTGGCCCAGTACGAGTCGAGTACCGGCTCCAGAAGGTCGAAGAACCGGAGGACGAAGATATGGGAGGAGTGGAAGGTAACAGCGGAGATGTGGAGGCTCGAGCAGCTCGACCTAGCCGCGAAGAGACGGATGACGGGAGCGACAAGGAGAACCGCGCGCCTCGAGCTGCGCCGACAGTTCGACGCGACGATGCGCGAGCTATCTACGACCTCCCGGAGCGGCTGCAGGAGTGGTACCCAGCTGAGCACCCTTCCATCATGACCACACTCGATTCTGACCACCCCAACGAAACTCCCTACGCCTGTGACACCACGGGTCGACCCCTCTACCGCACCGCCTTCGAAGCGGAGGCCACCCCTCTATACACCGCCACGCGTCTGCGCCATCAGCTCGGCGGCACGCATCTCGCCCCCCACGGTTTCAAACACAACCGCGGGGATGACTTCATCCATTTCCCCATCACCAACCCCCAGGGCCAGACGCAACAGGCCACATACGTACAAGTTATCGACGGCCCGGACCCCATTGTCGTGGGGATCATCGAAGACAGCGACAAGGTGTACACCAAGCCGCTGTACGCCGAGCCCCATGTGCGCGAACACGGCAAGCCTCACTACGCCCCCGAGGATATGCACGCTTTAGTTAGCGGGCACGCGGGCCAACACCGCCTCGACCGAGCTATCAACGAGCTCAAGGACCGCAGCCTGAAGGCGGAGCTGAAGAGGTACCACCAGTACCAGCACGAGGCGGAGCGGGTGGAGCAGCGCCTGCACGCCCTGGCGCAGTCGCTCGGCGGGGTCCAAGGGGAACTCAAGAGGAGCAAGTATAGGTTGGAGATGGCGGACGTTATCGGACGGGTTACGGAGACGCAGGAGGGATGGATGTCGGGCTTGGGACCCATGAGGACGCGACGTGGTCGTCGAAGCTGAAAAGGGGGTGATGTCACGTTTCGACTCGGTACGCGAAGTGGACCCTTACTATACGGCGATGACTCCTGTAGTAAGCGGTAATGTGTCATGGACTCGAGATCAGTCAGCGTAGTACAGTATCACATGCCGATGTGGCATGACTCATTCCTAGGACAGTGGTAGTAGGGTTCGAGCTATTATCGCTAGTCGTAGTACGGATTCGGGAGGAGCTTTAAAGCATCCTCATACCTGTATAAATAGAGGCTCGCGAAGACCAAGACACGCCATCTTGGTCTTCTTCGAATTCACCACTCTCATCTCGTCATCGTGTGCCTGTCTGTTCGCTTGTCTCGCAGAGCAAGTCGTCTTCATCGATATACGCCCAGTGACTCAGCATAGTCCTGGTGCCTTACCCAAGTCACGTGCCTCGATTAGCGCCGTGTACCCGTGGGAATAGTCACGTGACCCGTGGCTCGATATTCGCTAAGTCGTGAACGTCCTTTCGCTGTCCAAGTCGGACTAACGCTCGTGGTGGCGTTACAATGGCGTTGCCAAGTGTGCAAACCGAACATTGGTTGAACTCGCTCGAGCAATGTTAAAGGGAGGTGAACTACCCAAATTCTTGTGGGAACATGCCATTACGCACGTGGCTTATATTCGAAACCGATCCTACACACAAGTCTTAGAAGTCACGCCATATCAGCTATGGTTCCAAAAGAAACCAGACGTGACTCACTTACAAGAGTTCGGAACACATGTTTGGGTACTGCTGCAAGGCACAGCCAAGCAGTGAAAAATGTTACCCAAGTCGAAAAAGAGAGCCTACATTGGCTACGAGGATGGTCCACAGGCCATCAAATATTACAGTGCAGAGATGCGGAAGGTACTTACCTCCCAAAATTACAAGTTCCTCTGTCCACCCGAATATCCCACATTGCCCGAAACGGTCGTGATCGTGCCTGGTGCACAGCGCGAAGGGGAGTTCGATGGAGGCGCTCTGTCCACAGGCGGAGCAGCCACTACATCAATAGGCGACATACCAAATATGGATGTACAGCCTGGGGAAAGCCTAGAAGGTAACAGCCCATAGGGTTTGAAAGTCCGGTCGGGTCCGGTTTTTTGACCATATTTGGTCCAACTGCAACTGCAACTGGTTGCCAAAAAATGAAATTTGTTGCAACCTCAACTGCAACTGCAAAAAACTGCAAAAAAACCAGTTGCACCAGTTGCAACTGGACCCAACTGAATGTTATTTAATCTATCTGAAACTGGTCTAAACTGAGTCAAAACCACTTATAATTAGTGTTAATAGGTACTTATAATAAATTTCTAAGTGCAACTGCCTTATAATGAAAAAATAATTAGGTAAAACAGCCAAAAAAAGCAAAAGTTATGAGTAAAATGATTGTTTTGATCATAACTTGCTCAGTTTTTGGCCAATTTGGGTGATCTTAGGCTCGTTTGATCAGAAATTCAGCCCAATCACCTGCTGACTAAGAAATCGGTTGCAACCGGTTGCAACCGGTTGGAGGTCAGCTGCCATTTCGGGCAACTGCAACTGATACATTCTAGGATTAGGTACAACTGCAACCAAAAGTCCGGTTTTTTCCAGTTGCAGTTCAGTTGAGTTGCAGTCTTTTTCAGTTCCTGCAACTGGACTTTCAAAGACTAACAGCCCATCAGACGCAGGCCAGAAGAGGAAAAGAAAAGATGACCCACCACAAAATGGCTACCCACTCCACAAAACGCGGGGCATACGTGTAGACTATAAACACTTGAGTGACCCATTTTCCAACACGGAAGACAAGGCCATGACTGCGCTTAGTATGCTCAGAGGAGACGAGCCTCAGAGCCTCAAAGAGGCCAAGGCATCCCACGAGTGGCCGGAATGGGAGCAAGCAGTGAAAACTGAACTCAGCCAACTGCAGAGTATGGGGACATGGGAACTCACCGAACCTCCTACTGACACTATCCTAATAGCGAATAAGTGGGTCTTCGCAAAGAAGTATGACATATCAGGAAAAATCCTGAAATACAAAGCACGTTTAGTGGCCAAAGGCTGCGTGCAGAGACCAGGATATGATTATGAAGAAATGTTCTCACCCGTAGTTAGGCTCGAAACGATCAGAGCCATACTGGCCCTCGCAACAATATACGATCTCCAAATCCAGCAGATGGACGTAAAGGGTGCATACCTAAATGGAACCCTAAAGGAGACAGTCTACATGCATCAGCCGGAAGGGTACGAGGACGGGTCAGACCAAGCTTGCTTACTCATAAAGACACTCTACGGACTGAAACAATCCGGACATGAGTGGAATAGCGAGCTTGATAGCAAACTTCATAACCATGGCTTCAAACATTTGATATCGACCCATGCGCCTACATGCGATGCAGAGGCGGAAATCTGGAAATCATCACAGTCTGGGTTGACGACCTTCTATTGTTCGCAACATCAGTGGATTTGATGAAAAGGATGAAGAACAGTCTACATACCGAATGGGAGGTCATGGATATGGGCAAACCGGCGAAGATCGTTGGAATAGAGATCACCCGAGACAAAAGGTCAATCACGATTTCCCAGAAACAGTACATAGAGAACATACTGGAGAAGGAAGGTATGAAACATGCAAATCCCATCGCAACACCGATGGATCCAAATACGGGTCTTGAACCTAATCCCGATGGAAACGAGGGGAGCCGAAGCAATTTGTACGCACGGTTGTTGGGCAAACTCCAATTCCTCGCCAATGCCACACGGCCGGACATCGCCCATGCTGTAAATCGACTAGCGAGTTATACAGCTAACCCCAGCCTCGAGCACACGATGGCCTTGAAGAGGATATTGAGATATCTCGCTGGGACCCGAGAACATGGGATTAGATATTCAAAAGTTCCAGGAAGAAACAAAAATGCTAACCTTTTCCATGGCTTTGTGGATGCCGCTTATGCCAACACGGACACACAGAAGTCAACGACTGGTTATGTCTTCAAGGTCGGAGGTGGGGCGATTTCGTGGATGTCAAAGAAACAAACAGTGATCACACTGTCATCTACGGAAGCTGAGTACATTGCTCTGTCTGAAGCAGGCCATGAGGTGTGCTGGCTGAGAAACCTATACGAAGAACTTGGTTTTAGTCAGCAATGTCCAACTGTAATCAAGGGAGACAATACCGGGTCTATTTCCATGGCTCAAAATCATCAGTTTAACAAGAGATCCAAGCATCTATCCACAAAGTGGCACTGGATTCGTGAACAAGTAGCAGAAGGATCCATTGAGATCGGAGAATGCCGAGACCCCAAACAAACGGCAGACATACTAACGAAACCACTAGCTTGCCCTAAACATAAGCAACACGTCGAGGAAATGGGATTGATGCCGACGTGAAGGGGAGTGTAGGAATGCAGTCGGCATAGTCGGCAAAGCCTGCAGTCAGGGACTCCGGTCCATAGCTTACCAAAGCATGTATATACATACGGGTATGCAAAAGTTATAGGGGTGTGCGCTCTATCTAGAACGCTCATTCCCCGTCTACTCCTCTCTGGGTCATCCCCGTTACATTTATTCCAACAATATCCCTTCAGACCAAGGGATCCCCATGAGCTGATCCCGAGTTCCCATCTGCAGGCAGTGGACACGTACCCTCCAGACTCCATCTACCACTCCATCTACTTGTACCTCAACGAGCGCGTAGCGTGTCCCTACCTCCACCTCTACATCGTCGACCATCCCTCGTGGACAGACCTCGAGATCCTCGACAGTCCACCCATTGGAGTACCTCAAGGCGAAGACCTACATGGATATCGAGGCAACGGAGACGAGCTCTTTCAGCATCCTAGCCACTTCCACCAGAGTCCCGCCAATCACAACTACTATCACCTGTTTTGGATTGCCACCCCCAACGAAGCCTAAGTCAGGCTAACGTCCGTGGTAGACGTTACAATGGTGGACAGGTGTGCTATTATGAGCATGCTTTCTATGACCTCTGTAATTAGTTGTATTTTATACACTGTTTCTACTGTTGTTTCTGTAGACTTGAATAGATTGTTTTTTCATTATTGAACACTGTTATGTGGTATTGAGTCACCGAAATTGTATGACCTTGGGGAGGATGTGTGCGTTCCCACGTTAAGGACCCACAGCATCCTTGGGATGGACTCCAGTTCGTCCTCAGGATGGACTCCAATTTGTCCTCAGGATGCTTTGGCTCCTGTTACTAGGAAGACTCCACAACATTGCCAAGGTTCCATTCAGTTTGTAAGCCGGTATATGTTTCATGTGTCACTCTGCCATGTTTATTGGTCACCCGGGTAAAATTTGGAATCATATTTGGGCTCAGTAGCTGTCAATACAGGTAATCCCCTTGGCAATCAACTGTTTATTATCACCTTGATTATCACTAAATAAACTGCGGAAAGGTGACAATTTTAGACTCATTTCCAGTTTCAGTGCAGCCACCGCTGAGTCACTGTCAGGTCAACCTCAGGACGCCTCATTTGTCTGGGGGTGTATCTGTCATCGGTTCAACATTCGGTCTTCAGGTGACGCGGTCCTTATCAGCAGCATGTTTTCCCACGGTATCCCAGTGTGGGACTCGGGCTGAGTCTATGCAAGTGCCGGCATAGATCGTTATCTCAGGTCCCTCCAGTTCTTTCGTACCACTCCAGTCAAAAACCTAGGACAGCTCACAGCCTCAATATGCAGTCCACCAGTACAGTTCGGTCGTAAGTGACAACAAGCTACCCCTTATGTACCATATAAGAGCCGATCACCGGCAGGAATGGCGATGCCGTCTCAGAAGAATCGGCGGCTAGCGGTCGTCGTCGTCTGTAGGTTGATCCGCCCTGCGGCGGAGATCTTGTTGTTTACTTGAGACATCCTCCCCTGTACAGACTGCCCAGGTAAGCGCCCCCGACATGGATCACGGCCGATCTGGTATTTGACCCAGAACGTCGACGGTCCTTTCGGTGATGATTGATCCTATTGGCACATCCGGTTAGCACGGTGTAATTAACCTGTTTTCAATATTGTCTTCACGACGCTCCCGTCTGATTGCGCTTTTCTTGGATCCAGGATTGGTGCAGGTGTCACCAACGACAAGTCCAGCGCCCCTCCTAATGAGACCAACCTAGCTGCCGAAGCGGCGTAAGTACTCTTTTCTATCTCCATCGCAGCTCAGAATTGAAACTCGGCCTTTCAACTCATCAAGTTTGGCAAAGGAGATGGAACGCTTCGTTGAACGGGGCCCGCCGTCCGGCCCTTCACGTGGTCCGCCATCTCACCCCGCACAGTACCCACCACGTGGGACCCAAATTCGCAACTCAGCCCCGGGACCTTCCCCGGGCTCAGCGTTTAACACCGATCCCCCTGCATCGACCACCGGAAACGGTCGCCAGCCCGCCCAGACGGCTATTGTGCATACTACATCGTCGAAGCAGAAGAAATGAGGCGTGGGTTGGCTCGTGGCGTCGTTTAAGAAGTCAGGACATTGTTTTCCTCTCACACATAGTATGCTGGATTCAAGTTATGCTTTGGCTGAGTTCGTGTATTGGAATTGGTGAATGCGTGTCGTGATCCCGTATAGGTGCATAGTTGTGCATGAATGAGAAAGCAGACGACGATGCCCTAGTAACTATTCTGTTAGAGGTCACACAAGTCGCATGTACTCAGCAAGAACCTGCTCAAGCCAAGGGTATCGAAACTCTGGAGCCCGAGCATTG
This sequence comes from Lactarius sanguifluus, assembly GCA_021527775.1. NCBI lineage: Eukaryota > Fungi > Basidiomycota > Agaricomycetes > Russulales > Russulaceae > Lactarius > Lactarius sanguifluus. Next base: position 93,880 of record JAKEYF010000164.1, on the reverse strand, counting down.
GAATCGGGATATGACACATTGGTCCTATCTAACATGGCTGCGACCACTGAAGCTGCGTGTGAAACGTGCGGAACCCGACATCGACTATGTTTCGGGGGTAATTTGAGTCTAGAACTGAATCGCGGTCGTATCATAGTGCTCAAACGCTGTGTTGGTTCTAATCGGATTGACGACTGATGACATCAGATAAATGGTCCGCAGACGAGGCCCACCCACCGCCATCTCTCGGGTTGATTCGGGTCAGATGGCCTATATATACTACATGACTGTAACCGAATAGACCTCCAAGCCCTTTCAACTCGTATCCCTAACCCCCAAATTCTCTTATACTGTCACGACATGTCGCACCACCATGAGCATGGGGACACTCACACTGTGAAGAGCTTCACCGACACAGCGCACACAGAAGAGTTCCGGGAGGAATCAAGTATCGGAAAGAAGGTCGGAGAGGGTGTCTAGTATGGCATTTTGCAATATAAACCATCACACATGCTCACCTGATTATCTAGCGGCGCGTTGAACATCGTCCACGGTCAGTATATCAACCTCGACAACTAGATTCCATCTGACTCGCTTGTCAGGAATCGGAGAATCGATACGAGGTCTTGCGATAGACATCGCCGATCTCGGCAAGGGATCTGGAAAGGATATCGCTGAAGATGGTAAAGCGGAAGTCAAGCAAGGCGTGAGAAAACTGGAAGAGAGCGTCCATCGGTGACGCGGTGACGACGCGATGCCATGATCAAGTCAGGTGCATTTTCTTGTTTTCTTTGCGATGAAGCGCGTTTAAAGATTCGTTGATATACAGTAGCGTTGGACATTCCATTGTTTTCTCATTCTCTCCCATATTAGTCGTACTTGGTCGACAAGACTGGCTTGTTGCAAGCTTGGTTGCAAGAGCGAACTTGAATGTCTGACATGGTGGTGCGTTTAGGATATACGATGTGTGATATTTACTGTAAATTGTAATGGAATTAATTCGAGCTTCAATTGTTTTATCCGATGGAATCCTTTCCTACCCGTGTGGTGAGAACGCAAACGTTAAAAACAAGACTGTGTTCTTCGGGAAACACGTGACGGCCGGGCTTCCGGTTGTACATGTCCGAGTTCGCTCGGAAGTTCCGAGACTTGCCCGGACTTGCCCGGTTGTCAACGAAAATTGGAGTTACCGTACTGCTCCATCTCTCTTGGCGACAAATGGGCGCACATACAGAGCAAGTGCACTCTTGTGATCTGGTGCGTGTGAAGACCCGCACTCGGTGCCCCACATGCACTGGCAGAGGTCGTGGTTGTAGAACGGCCAGAGAATTCCATTCCGCTCGTGGTTCTAATCACCCGAACCTGATATGGACTCCAACTCGACCCAGCGACGGGGACTATTGGTAAAACGCGACAGACCTGTCATCCTCGTCGGCGTCTTCGTTCTGGAGGGCTAACGTCTCCTCAGCCGTGTTTGAGAGGTACAGTAGACGACTCCAAAGATAGCGACAAAAAGGGAGGGAACAACGCCGGCTTCATCAGTACGTATCCCTATATGCGAGTTGGAGCCCCACTGAGAAAAGCCTCTGCACGTATCCATGGTGTGTAGTGCGAGCACCAGATATCAAAAATGAGGTCAGATCGACCTGTGACATAGACGCCCATTTGCTATTGGCTGTCCAGTCGCTGCTGGAAGCTGTACGGCTATGAGAATGTACAACTTACCGTTATACGGACACTGTTCAGGTCGAGACTGGACTCAGTGCGGTTAACAATGAACTAGACCTGACAAAATATGACGGGCGGCTCTGCGACGCTAACGCCGTGAGCCGAGGGTAACAACATCCTGCTGCGCACGGTAGAGCGCTACGGCGGTACTGCAACTGAACGGCGGTGTCGATGGCGTCGTCCCGTGGGGTGACATGGCCACACACTGCTGGTAGCGGTAGCGCCGTGTGTAGGGAAGCAGGAGTAGATACTAGCGCAGAGGCGTGGTAGAGCTAGTGCCCAAGGACGGCACCAACGTGGTCCCGTGGGAGTCGGTGGGACGATGGAGCTTCAGGGCAATCGCCAGCGGTAACAGTAACAGTGGCGCGGTAGACGGTGCAGTGCCGCATGCGCCATGTCTGCGTCGATGCGAGGCTGGGTGTGCCAACATCGATGTTCGGGTCGACAGGGCCGTGCAGGTTAGAGCGTGGTGGCGAAGGAGGCTATGGGGCCCTTGAATATGATTCCACTCGACGTGGCTCTTGAAACTTTCAAACACCTGTGTCACGGTATCGCGACTCCCGCATTACTGTACAATACCGGATGTATTCTTCACCCACTCACTTTTTCCCTCATACTCCTCGACCTACACACACACAATCGAGGAGCGATCTGACATAGCAAACCATCAGCGATCGAGCAGACGTAGGACTTGAAGTTATAATATAATGTCAGTCGCCGGGAGAACGGTGCTAAAATTGAGATTGAGTCCGTCTTGTGACATGTGACTGCCGGAGAAATCCGAAACTAGTTGGGAAACCGGCCCGGGAGACCAAGACAAGGACATTGACATGGCTCGGCGACGACCTTCCGCTAAGAAACGAAAACTCGATCCTGGGTGCTTGCCGTCGCGAGAAGCCAAATCCCAGCCATCGCGTTTGGATATCGTCCCTGTCGAGATTCTAGCTGAAATCCTCTATTATGTCACCTCTCCCAAAGACGTCCTCTCTGTTGCACGTTGTAATAGGAGGCTATGCACGACCCTTCTCAACCCCTCCAATGTAATGATATGGCGTCGCGCTCGTAGTCATTGCATCGTACCCGGTCTTCCCCCACCGCCACCGGGCTGGAGTGAGTCCGCATATGCTGCGTTTATATTCGATGCAGGAAATTGTGATGTGTGTCGCGTCTCCTCCCTACCCGTTCTTTATGCCCATATTCGACTAGGTCTGCTATGTGTGGACGCAACGAATGTTTATCTCGTTTGTCATCAGGGCTCGTTTGTGTGGGAAGGTGTGTACCATATCTATGTCGTGTCAGCATCTGGCTCAGGCTTTGCCATTGGTAGCACGAATGTCGCAAAATATTCTTAAAGTGTGTCATGATAATTATTCTTGTTCTCTATACCCCTGACTTCTGTTGGCATCAAGTGAACATCTTGTTCTCAGAATCCTTGCATACAATACCGAATCGAAAGAATTCTTTCTTCAGCACAGACTGAGACAACTAGATATGCGCCCTTCTGTTGGCTCTTTTCCTCCGTGGCCATCAGATTATACCTATTACTATTGTCGGGTTTTTTCCCCTTGTGATTCAATCATTTCCGGGCCTCCTGACTCGAATTGTTGATCAACAGGTCTTCGGACTGACTTGGAAGAGGCCATGACAGAGTACGAGGAGATGGTCGCGGAGGGAATACCTCGGGATGACTATTTACTGGTTCGTCTTTCGAATCTAACAATTACGATCCCAACTTTAACATTACACGTCAGCTTCATGAGGCTGATATCCAACTCCGACGTCGTGTATTCGAGGTTCGTGCTCACGTATTCAGGTAGAGAGACCTCCACCGACAGGTTGGCAGCATGCGAGTTTACTATTTGAGTGGCGCCAAATGTGGAGCCATAGATACCGATTGACACAGGCGTCAAACACGGCTTTGTGAGTATCGTGTCTACTTCCTGGCTGTCTCCCCAGTTGAGTCCTCCTTGCGATTAGTGCTCGGAACCATGCAAGGGCAGCAGGCTGGGACCTCCATGATCTTCTGAACAACCCTACCTACCTTTCGCTGCACCGAAGTCACAAACAGTGTCTCGAGACCATTCCAGAAAGCGGTATATTTTGAATGTTGCCCTCAGTGGGAATTAGCTAATGGAGACACAGTCGTGGACTCACTTACGACAAGAATTGATACTGAGATTCTCTCTCAAATGGAGAAAAAGGTGCGAAAACAGAAGACACATGCTCAACAAATTAGAAGGGCCGATATCGCCCGACACTACGATCGCCTGGTTGAAAGAAAGAGTCATCCCATCCTCCCCACCTTGGCTGAGTTTCGAGGACTTCCAATTATCAAAGCACTACAAGACCGAGACGATACAGCGCCCCTTCCATCGGATAGCGCCAACTCTTCCTCTACAGGGCCGGTCAAAATATCACGAGTATTAAAGTCCGAGTTAAAACGCCCACAGCTAATCGGCGGTATGATCAACAGCGACCTTAAACAATGGGCCGATACTGCGCTCCGAGAATTTGATGCGGTTCTGGGACAACCAAATTGGAAACGAGCATCGACAAAGTTGCTCCACCCCTCCGAGAGGGTTAATGCCCGTTTCATTTGCACCCTATGTCACAGAACACCTAAAGGGCATGCCGCCCCGGTGTCACTAGACCTCCGTGAGGCATGTGCACACGAGTGTGCGGGTCATCACAGGAAGGCAGCAGCGAAGAGGAAACCGAGGGCTGACCAATTCGTTCCAGATCAAAAGGTACTTGTCAGTTCCCCGAGTCGCGGTCGAACTATGTTAACCTTTTCTTCTCTGTAGGCCATGGACGTCCTTTCTCGCGCTCTGACCCTAATGGGACTCAGGGCAGAACATCGAGAGACCGAGGACGAAGTAAATTCCATTGGCGCGAGATTCCTCTGCAAGTCGTGTAATTCGCCAACGGTTATGGACTTTTGGCGCCTTGTATTTGCCGTTTTACTCTTGGGATTTCCCCGTCCTCCTGACCCGTCCGCGCTTAGGTTGGGCATTGCCGCAGGCACGATAAAATGGAAGTTGCGCTGGTTTCTACGGCCGAAGCCGTTGCCATGACGGCCGGGCACCAGTACGACGCGGGGTCCTTTGCGTTGTACACTGCCCATACAGACGAAGCGAACAAGTTGAGGCAGACAAAGACCTTCGGTTGTCGCCACTGCCTACACGAAATTCTCAAGCCAACAAGAGCGCATCGTTCGCAGAAAAGTGGCGACCGCGGGGAGAGGCGATTTACGTTTAATGGCCTGGTGTCTCATGCTAAAGAAAAGTGTGTTTCGAACTTCTTTCTACTGTGGGCCATGCGGTGAATGAGTCACGTGCTGTCACAGGCATGGGATATATCCCATGGGTGAAGAAGATTTTTATAGAGACACCCGCATCACGAAGGAAGAGGAAGTACATAAAATGGTTGATGCGATGGACTGAAGGTGCTGTCCTCTGGGAAAGCGAAGATTGACCGTTTGCCCAATTCCCTCGAAACGGCGGCCTTGACCTAACAAATAACTTAGTAAGATTGATCCTCGGCTCGGCGTGGGGAATCAACACAGAGAGTACCGTGCTCACACCATAACAAACGCAACTTTTGTTAACGTTCCTCACTTGTGTATGCTTCTAATGCTACTATAGTGGTGCATGAGAGCCTGAAACATGAGCAGGAATTCTTGCTTAGCCGACGATTTACTTAAGTTATTGTTCTCATGATGCATGATGGGCGGCATGGTAGGTTGCGGGGATTTTGTCCGGGGTTACGATAACCACCAATGTACTTCACGGGGGCCACCAAAAGAAGTCAACCTTCTAGGAGTTTTTGCGGTGTTACACCGTGCGGCCGATACTTATCCGAGTCTTCCTGTGTGGTGGCCGAGGGTTCTGATCCGCGCTCTCAGGCCACCATTTTTTCGTGAAATATCGTCTGGCTGACTATTGACTTTCCCGACTATAAAGCAACGTCACTGAGTGCTATGACCGAAGCTTTTCTTTGCTGCCTGCCAATTGCCTTTTCATCATGTTGCTAGCTTGTTTGACGATTATGGGCCTCATCTCCACGCCCACTGTCGTGAATGCGGGCTCTGTACAGTTTCCTGGCCTTGCTGTCCCGATCAGTGCTGCAACAGACCGCGCTTCGGTCGTCCAAATATTCAACGAGAGCTACAACACCTACAGGTGAGTGCGGGAGCATCAGAAACACGGTTCCTAAGGCCGGGCCTGTGGTGTTTTGTCTAGGGAATTTGCATGGGGTCATGATGAGGTGGCTCCATTGAGCCAAGCACCACTAGACCCCCTGAATGGGTGGGGTGCCTCCATAGTAGACGCGATGTCTACGATGGTTTGTTGTATCTCGTCTCTCTGTCTCTTTGCTAACGCGGTCTTACTAGTACATCATGGGCTTGACGGTGATTATGATTATCTTCTGTTGCTTTCATTGCACTTTTGACGATCGATTACCTAGGACTTCTTCAACGAAGCGCTCAATTTCACCCAAAACATTGACTTTACGAAATCGAACACCACCGACACTGTCAGGTAAGCACACAAACGATCCAAGTGCTCAGGTGTTATTGACGTGTCGTAGCATGTTTGAGGCCACCATTCGTTACGTTGGGGGACTCATTAGCGCGTATGAGCTCAGTGGGAAGCAACATTCCTTCCTGGTTGATAAAGCGAAGCAGCTCGCCGACCGCTTGTCGCTCGCGTGGTCCAAAGTGAGTGCATTAGAATCACAAATCGAGACCGCGGTGACCTCAAGATGTTCCAGGGAAATACGGTTCCCTTTGGTCAACTGGACTTCAATGCCAACGCGGTGGACAACCAAACTGTTCGTCCTTGCATGATAGACATAACCCGCACTGACGTCGATAAATGCAGTCAAATATCGCAGCAGCTGGGACTGTGAGTTGCGACTTTGATAGTGTTCAGCAGACCGACGTTCTCTTTAGCTTACCTTGGAGTGGTCCCGTCTGAGCAAGTATACCGGAAATGACACTTACAGAAAATTGGCGGAAGATTCGGTGCTCAAGATAGCGGCCAACGTGAGTCCATTCGATTATCTGGCCGAATTTCCAGCCTTTAATGCACCACTTAGTCAGCACCTCTTCCAGGTAAGATTCGCTCAAACAAAGTGAACATTCCGGACCTAAACACACATACACTCAGGCCTTCCTGCTCAAGCTATAGACCCCTCCACTGGTCTTCCCGTTGGTGGATACGTGGTATGTCGGTCAACTCGAAACACAAACGTCTCAACTTCGTTCCTAGAGTTGGGGCGGGGGATCTGATAGCTATTTCGAATACCTCATCAAGTACGCACGACTGTCGAACACGAATGACAACACGTTCGCGGACTCCTGGTTGACCGCAGTCGATACATCTATAAGAACTTTGATCAAGGTCAGAAAATCTATGGCGTCCTACGTGACCGAGTAGCTGACAAGTGGAGAGACGTCGGCTGTGGGGAACCACGTGTATCTGGCGGACTATGACAGCAAAGGACGGATCCGTCATGTGGGGTCTCATCTCGCCTGCTTCTATGCCGGGAACTGGCTGCTCGGTATTTTTACTTGTATAGCTTCTTTTCCAATATCTAAGTTCGTCGGGCAGGTGGCAAACTGACTAATAACGATACCATCGTCCGACTTGCTTTGCAGTTGAACGACGGCTGTTGGAACACTTACACGAGTGACGCGTACGTATGGATATGGCGCGCTATGAATTCACAATCACCGAGCTCGTTTTAGAACTGGCATTGGCCCCGAGGCATTTGCATACACTTCCGCAGACGGAAACTTCGCTGGAAATGGCAATCCCTCTGCCGAACAGCTAGCGTTTTATAACCGCCATGGTTTCTACATCACCGATCCATTCTACGTTCAGCGTCCTGAAGTGCTTGAGAGTAACTTCTATGCGTGGCGTGTGACCGGAAACCATATGTACCTGCAACGTGCTCGGAGTGCAATTGCCAGTTTCAACAGATTTTTGTCCACGCAGCCAGGCTTCGCCGGGATTTATGACGTCAATGACCCTACAACTCCGAGGGTCGATGAAACGGAGAGTTTTTGGTTTGCGGAGGTGCTCAAGTACCTGTAAGTAAAACCCCTGCCACCGAATGCTATGATCTGTCTCACGTAAGTTCCATTCCGCGTAGATATCTCACCTTCGACGACCCAAATCGCATCAGTCTCGATGAATGTGCGTATGACCATATTAGTAGAGCCCTGAACTACTTTGGCTCACACTCTGTCAAGACGTTTTCAATACAGAGGCGCATCCATTCCTAGCACCACCGGCCAAGGCAGTTTATGGCAGTGGCCAGTACCGCCGCTAAGGCTAAAGCTCACGGCGTATGAGGATGGGGGAAGGAAGACAGGAGAAATCGCAACAACGTTACATTGTCAACCAAGTTGTCAACAATTGTAATCGAAGTTACTTGGAGACGCCCATCACCCGACGCGATCGCCAATTTGAAATGTTACATGCCAGATTTGGATATAGTGTTTCCTAGTTGAGTATAGTCTCCTCAAGATGGTTCGGCACCGTGACCGCATCATATCATATATAAAATGGTTGTCTCGCCGACACTAGCTTCAAGTTCGTCGGTTGTGGACTTTGTACTCCAGACGTTACTATGAAAGTAACACTCACATTCTTTTCAACACTCCTTTTTCTCCCTTTCGCTGCTCGGGCTGCCCAGGTGCAGGATCCCGGCCTCAAACTCCCTTATGACACAACACAGGACCTCGCCGATGTCGTCAAGATATTCACAGATAGCTACAACACGTACCAGTCAGTGTCTATTCATAGAGTTTTGGCCCACCGGTTGATTTAGGCCCACTGGCAGTACGTATGCATTTGGTCACGACGAGGTCGCGCCATTGAGCAGAAAGCCTTTGGACCCGCGTAACGGTTGGGGCGCTACCATTGTCGACGCGATGACCACCATGGTAAGTGCCCTCCCACACCCTTGAAGCATGTTGTCCTACTGACACACGCGCCCTTCCAGAAAATTATGGGACTCACCGTAGGCCGATACCCTTCACTTTTCAGAGTTGCGTTCTCACAAGGGCGCCACAGACTCAATTCAATGAAGCGCTCAATTTCGTTCGAGAAGTTGATTTTTCGAAATCCAACACCTTGGACACTGTCAGGTATGATCGAGGCCACGCTGTACTTCACTTGGCGCGCATTAACCTGGCATGTACCCCCTAGCGTCTTCGAGAGCACCATTCGATACGTTGGCGGCCTTCTGAGCGCGTACGAACTCAACGGTCAGGGCGATCAGTTTCTAGTGGACAAAGCAAAGCAACTCGCCGACAAGCTCTCCGCAGCTTGGGTCCAGGTTAGTACCGTGGCATCTGGGCGTGACGGTACCCGGTTTTAATCATTTCAGGAAAACAAAATCCCATATGGCTTTGTGAACTTCAATACCAGCTCGCCTGTCAAAGCTGATGTAAAACTCGCCTTACTCTCATGTCCAGATATTGATGACTCTTGAGCAGTCAAGTATCGCTGAAGCAGGCACGGTATGTAGTATTGTATATTACTATATTACTTTCAATTGACACAACTCCGGTACTTACCTCGCTCAGCTCACCTTGGAGTGGGCACGCCTTAGTAAGTATACCGGCGATGATAAATACAGGAAGCTCGCGGAGGGAGCAGCCCTGACAATAGCGAATAACGTGAGTCCGACAGACAAAGCGAGTATGCCATCTACTGACCCATGATCAGCCTGCTCCATTCCCAGGTGAGTTGAAGGTTAGTCAGGAAGGGAAGTATTCATCCGGTCTCCGTGACAGGTCTTCCTGCACAAGGCATTGATCCTTCAACGGGTCAGCCCGTCGGAAAATATATAGGTGGTATATTTGATCTCTCAGCCTGCCGTACAACTTACCCGCCGTTCCGCAGACCTGGGGAGGTGGTTCAGACAGTTACTTCGAGTATCTGATCAAATACGCTCACCTTTCAAATACGGACGATACCACGTTCGTGGATGCTTGGTTCACAGCCGTCGACTCGTCCATCAGGTATCTGAAGCAGGTAAGTTTCGTCTGATCCTTGGTTCTTTCTCTCTTCTTACAGGCGGATGTCTCGGCTAGACGTCTACCGTTGGAGACCATGTGTACTTGGCAGATATTGATGATGATGGATCGGTCCGACCTGTGGGGTCACACCTTGCCTGTTTCCATGCAGGAAATTGGATGCTGGGTGAGTATGGGACCTCGGTTCTGGAAGACTTACCACGACCATCCAGGTGGCAAGCTACTGAATAACCAAACAATCGTGGATTTGGCCTTGCAGTTAAACGACGCTTGCTGGAATACCTATGCAGGAGACGCGTAAGCAACAGTCTGTATCATAGCCACATTAATTCCCATCCAGAATCGCTCTAGCACGGGGATTGGCCCGGAAGCATTCGCTTACGCGACCGGTCTTACCGGAACTGCCAGCGGCGTGCCGTCGAATCAACTACAGTTTTACCGCCAGCATGGATACTATATTACCAGTCCGGGTTATGTTCAACGGCCAGAGGTCCTGGAAAGTAATTTCTATGCGTGGCGCGTAACTGGAGACCGAAAATACCTGGATCGTGCCAGGAGCGTTGTCAAGAGCTTCAATACCTATCTCAAAATTTCCACTGGGGGTTTCGCGGGGATCAGGGACGTCAACAACCAACGCACAGCACAAGACGATGAAACTCAGAGCTTCTGGTTCGCAGAAGTATTGAAGTATCTGTGCGTGCTCTTGCTCGGCTGTCCTTGGGTAGAGGTTAATCGGCGCTCGTTGCAGCTACCTCACATTCGATGACCCAAGCCATATTAGCCTCAACGATTGTGAGTAGTTCATTAACTCGCCATCATGAATCTAAGGCCAAATTGGATCTGTCCCAGATGTTTTCAACACAGAGGCTCACCCATTCAAGTTGCTGGCGGAGAACACCCTTGGGAGTGGCCAACTGCAACCGTCAACCACCGAAAAGTTTGTCCACAAACCAGGATCAGCCCCCCAACCCAGCCCGAAGTCCAACGTTGTAGGAGACATTTTAAATGGGGGTACTACCCGCCACCGTCGAAGAATGTCCAAGATTCGTGCTGGACATAGAGCACATAGCCATTAGATACCCTCAGACTGTACATGGACACATCGGATCACTGAATGCATTCCATCTTTTGAGTAAAAAATTCATGTGCGATATGAGATAGATTATGGTAGCATTTTACTTGCTGTTACCAGTCCTGCGCGCAGCGATGCCCACGAGTGCCTGCTTACCGGTGAGGAGAGCGAGCGCAGCAGCACCAGAGCCATATAAAAGGATATGGCCGAGACGAAGTTCGACCCAATACCAAAGCAACAGGCCCTCAATGAGAGCGAGAGAGAGCACGAAAGAAAGGATGCTTGGCGAGAAAAGGTGAGGCACGCTCGGCTGAACAGCGCCCCACTGTGAGCCGCGGAAGAGGGCGTGAATCAGCGATACATAAAGACCCGGGGTTCGTCCGATACACGCACCAGACCAAATAGAACAACCCACGGGGTGAGGACGAGCGCGGCGAAGAAGGCCGAGACGAAGCGAGGGGGCAGTTTTGGCTCCGGGCGGAAGGTATGTGCGAGCACGCAGTTTACCCCCGTCGGGTCTAACGACAGTCAGCTTGGGGGATTGAAGGGAGTATTTGAACGCACATGTGATCTGCCAGTGGAAGTCAGGATGGTACACACTCATCAGCAAAAAACCCTAAAAATTTTATTAATTTAGAAAAGTCGAAATTGCTTATGCAAATTATCAGAGAATTTAAGCTTGTATTATTATTATAACATAATCACGATTGCTTGTGACCGGGGCTACAATCATTGGCGCATCCGTCAAGTACTTACAATTCCCCTGGCCAAACACGGTTAATTTGTAAGCACTCACAATTTCCTCTTAAGTTTCACGGCTGCACTGTAAGTACCTACGATTTCCTCATAATTCTCATGGTCGCACTGTAAGCACTTGCAATTCCTTCATAAGTCTCATGGTTGCAGTGTAGGTACTTGCAATCCCTGGATCATTCTGAGGCTGGTTTCTAAGCGCATACAATATTACGATATTTTCATTATTCTGGCGAGTTTCCTTACGGGCAGCAGTGAGCGCTTACAATTGAAATTGATATGATATCATGGGCCCACGCTCGCAACTCTATCACTCATACTTATCATGCAGATTTGTGGGAACTCGAATATATTATAGGGCGGCCAAGCCAACTGCTGTAACAATGTCCAAGTCGTTTGAGGCAGCTAGGACCAGTGCATCATCTTCACCGTCCTCTCCTCCATCGCTCACACCCTCATCCTCACCTTCACTCTCTGAGTCGCTGCCCTGGTTTTCCTCCAATTCGGCTGGGGGTTCATCGGCGTCTGGCATCTCATTGATGGGTGGGTGTTCATCCGCAAGCAGGAATTCGTTGCATTGACGAGTTCCAAGGTGGCCAACGCCACCACCACGATAACGCATGAAAAGATCTCGATCTGAAAACCTAGAATATTGTTAGCAATTTACCCTAATCAATATTTTGTACACACATTGCGACATAATATTGCTTATATTCTCCATCTGGGTGACGAGTTTGAATGGCTAAGGACCGCCTGCTCAATAGTTCCATTGTACGGCCAGAAAAGAAGTCAGGAATCAGATGTACCATCTGTATGACTTCAGTGGGATCTAAAAAACCAAAAGCTGGTCCAAGCGCATCAGTGTCGGGTAGAAAGCCAACTGAGTGCATTCGTTGTGCACGCCATCCACTATGTCCATCAGCGGAGTCCAATCCTAACCACCGGACAAGTAGGACGTCCATCCGACTAGGATCTGTGAGCCCTATACCCCCTTGACCCTTTTGCCGGACCATAACATGATATATTCCGACAATCCGAGCATGCCAGTACGGGAATGCTGCTTTGGCGTCATTTCTGTCTTCGTGTGATAGAACCATAATATCTGCGTGCGTGTGAGGATTTGCTGTTTCCTCCATCCTGCGAACGTCATATGTTGTGGACCTGAACCAAATAGTCTTGTGTTCATATAAGCGATTGCGATCAATTATGATCATGTCACGGTCCAGGTCTGTAAAGTCGTGCTCATCACCGGTATATGGAAGCCTCCAGATGCGTGCTAATAGGTGATCAAGGAGGCGTTGTCGAAAATCCTGTCACATTTGTCGACATTAGTGAAGCAAAGCCCAAAGGTCCTGAGACTCACACGGAGCGCAGGATCTCCCCGGTTCTCATGTAACCATTCCCCAAGGTCTTGGATAGACGAGTGGGTCTTGGGCATCTGGTAACGCTCACTTGGGTCACCCAATGGCATGTCTTCGCTTTCAGGTGCTGGGTGCGGGTGCGGACTGCCTACTGTTGTTGGGGCTGAGGTGGTCTGTTCCTTGGCCAATTCTTGGCACATAGTATCGTAGAATCGAGTGCGCATCTCCTTGTTAGTGATCTGACGAACAAATCCACGGTTCTTGTTCGACATCCTATACCACACCTTAGACAGACGGTGTGTGAGCTCACTCTAACATGAGCGGATAAGTGATGGACGCGAGAAACATGTTGTGATCAGCTTACCGTCTGCGTGCTGTATGAATCTGTTGTTCCATACTGTCGGATCGCTGCAGGATAGTCGGGGATGCAGTGTATCTTGAAGGTGGTCATATTGAATCGTATCTGCTTGACCTTTGTACTGGCTGGTTTTTTGCCCGTCCTTGCTGCTTGATCTCGCTGACGTGCCACGCGTGCAGTTGCCTCTCGAGGGAGCTCTTTTGTAGCATAGCGAGGACAGGTGATATTGGCGAACTTCCTGAGTGCTTGACATAGTGATGTTCCGATAGCCGCTTGCTTCTGCAACGTCGACTCTGTGTGTAAGCGGAGCTTGGCATATGCATGCCATGTAGCGAGCAAAAACAAGAGATCAGAGACAATCCTGTTGTCCCCGTCGTTTGGGAACAGTCCTTCGAAAACCGGTATTGAGCACTGAAAGTTGGTGAGTCTCGTTTCATGCTGGCATTTGTTAGACTGCTTACCTGTAGAATGTCCTCGTAGTCTCGCGCAGCTAACTTGCTCATCTCCGAGACATTTCCAGGGAGCTTGCGAATTGTATCACGACCAAAGGTGGGGACGCTGTGGAAGCTTTAAGAAGATTAGATGTAAAGCAGGAATCCCGTGATAGCGTAACAAACCCACCGCGAGTCGAGTTCCGCCAGAAGATCGTTGCCCCCAGGGGATGCATATAGAATTCGGATGAGATGCTTGAGCACCGACTTCCAGATGCCAAGTTCAACCTCGTGGAGCAAGTCCACGACAAAGAGGTGGTGGTAGTCTTGTCCCTCCACCGACATCTTATCCGAGAACACGTTCTGGTAAATAGTGTAAGTACTAGGTCAATACATCACAAGATATAAGGGCATACTCGTGTCGGTATGAGGGAGTGATCCCCAAGAAGCTTTGAACTCGCCTGCTCGTAATTGCCAACCCCTCGTTAAATATGAGTTTGCAGGCCCTTTCGATTTTCTGTCGCCTACTGTCATTGTCGTTCCGAAGACGGTTGCGGGTTCTTGCATCGGTAGTTGTACCCACAAATGCAATGTCCTTTTTCCGTACAAGACAACGCGGGCAGGGAGATCGCCCAAGATACTTGATTGTGGCCAGAAGGATTCTTATCTGTCATCAGTATCGCATCGCGACAAAGTCTTAAAGAGGCTCTGCTCACTTTTCGGGATAATCAGCAGAGTATGTGATCAGGCGAAAGAAGAAAACTCGTTCGATATCATCAGTACAACGAACCCTAAGCCCTCGGGTGCATCCCTCTACGAATGCGTCATCCATCAGATGGTTCCAGATTGCGTGCATGAGCTCGCACTTGCAGTGGACTGTAACGTCGGCTGATGGTGCTTGGCCTGTCTCCTCTAAGTACCGACTTGCAAAGTTTGCACCAATCTGCGGTAAGTATTAGTGGCGTGCGTAAACCGATTAGCTGATGGACTTACTGAAGGGACGTACGCGAGGTGATGCACTGCATGGCATGATGGCCTCACCCGCTCTTGTTTCGACTGATTCGCAAACATGAGATAGACGGGCCACACCGAGGCCGATCCAAAGTTGGTCAGTTGGGACGAATCTGATGCCAACATCAGTCCAAGAGCAACACGCTCAGTGGTATCGCCTTCTGGCCGAGGTAGGCTGTCAACATCAAGTTGTGCCTGTATCATGGCGTCCGATGAGTAGGTTTCACCGTATACTTGCTCAATCTTGTCCGGATTGTCGGGATCAGGCGCCCAGTGCATTGTATATGGCGAGAAGTGGAATGACTGTGCCTTCTCAGATGCGCACACTGATCTAATAATGTCGGTGATGCGACGGTGGAAGAGGTTCGGAATCGTTAGCGTGGGGGCGTCGTCCTCAGAACTGAATCGTCTCCCTTCTACTGGAAGGCGAATGTTGACCGTAGCCTCGTGCCAGCCATCTTGAGTGCGGAAGGGGTGTGCTTCATCGGAAAGATAGTTATCCAGTCGCTTGTTTTCCCTTTGAGCGCTGAAACCCCGCAATTCACGCTTCAGGAATCTAGGGTCTTCCATGGCGGCAGCCACCATGTTGGCATGTTCCTCGGACTTGGTATCTGACCCAGAGAAATACGCTGCCATAAATACGGCCGCGCTGTAGCTAGTAAACGGGGTATATGGTTCTGGTGTATTGTATGATATCTCGTGGATTGTTTCTGGGGTAACAGGGGGTGGTGGCGTATCCGAGAATGGGAAATCACATACGAGGTCCAGTCTTTCTTCGTCTTTGGGATGCCATCTCGGACTGTGGGTATAACGTCTGAATACTCCCAGCTTATTGGGTTGGGTTTGGAATGGGTGTGGTCGGGTATCTGGAGGGGGCGTCGCTGCTAACGTCGGTGAACTCGTGCGATCGTCGCGCTCAGGGGGAGTGGGTGCTCGGGGCGGGACGTGCGCAAGAGACATATCGCCATGTGGTACATAGTCAATGAGTTGGCGAGGTATCCGTACAACGCGCCCTGATCGCGCTGAACGTATGGGTGGTGGTGGTGACGGCGGGATCCTTGAGTCTACTTCTCTAGGTATTTCGGTCTAGTCGAGCGATAGACGTCCTATCAGTTTATGTGAAGACGAAATGTTAACAACTTACATCGTATGTGTTGCTGATGGCCGGCCCTCCGATGTTATGGTCGTCGGGATCGTCCTCGTCGGGTTCAACATGGTCTTCTTCGGGGGATCCAACACGGGCACGTTTGGGGCTGAGTCTTGAGCTGCCCTCGGAGGGGCGGGGGTTTGTCATCGCTACTGGTGAGACCAATCTTGGCCTCTTCTTCCTGCATTGTCGACCATGTTGGTCAAATGTCTTAACCGAATTATAGACTTTGCCACAGCGTGTACACTCGTGTCTCATGGGGCGCGTTTGTGAGTTGTGGTTGCGGGTCTAGGGTGTATTACGATTGAAACGTACCCTTGACTACTTTATTGTCGTAGAGCAGCGCTCTGGATGATCCGCCACGCTTGACCACCTGTCAAAGGTGATCATCGATTACAGTCACCTATTTAAACCCTAGCCCAAACCAACAGTGTTGCACATGGCTTCTTCGCAAAGCCGCCTCGAGGTCGAACTCGATACGAGCGCAGCCTTGCGCGGCGTGCCCATGATCGCCCTCATGCTGGTACCTCCGAACATAAACAGAGTCGTAAGTAATGCTGCGAGCACCGTAGATTCCAATGTACTCACCCTGATGCGTCGTAGGTCTTCAGAACCCCACCCAGCCCTGATGAGGACGGAGTGGCGGTCACTTCGTCTCGTTCGCCATCCAGAGCCGTCCTCGCCCGAGACGGTGATTGCGGGAGCAAACCTAAAAAATCGCCAGCTAGGCGTGGAGTCGTTGGCACGAAACGCCCGCGCGAAGCTAGTAGGAACACGACACCGGCGAAGCGTGCAAGACAGCCATCGGCGGGACCGTCCAGCATCAAACTCAAGGGCAAGCCACAATACGTACCTGAAAATGAAGTACTGTTAGTCCTTCCTCCAATGCCCAGGAGCCTATACAACGAGCTCACCTTCGACGACCTGGACAGTTCCCTGACAGAGCCTGAGAGCTCCGAAGACGAACGTGCGAAGCGCCTGAAAAATCTCTGATTACGGCCTATTTACATTACATTTATGACGATGTATATGTATAATTAAGATGATGTCGACGCGCATGGTGATAAAAAATTGGCTGTCAATTGTTGAACTATGTCTGGAAGGATGTTGAGAATAGGCTTCCTGTGCAAGACATGCTACTCACCCCGGTGTGTCGCATTTGGCATGTGGACCTCATTTTTGAGGGCAACCCATCTCTGCTGAAGCTTCTCAGTGCTCCACTTAGTCCATTTTTCGTCTGTAAGGTTGCCCCATTGGATCTCATCTTCCGCGTGAACATCCAATGATGCTATCCTAAATGGGTGGTTAGTTCATATCAAAGAGAGTTGGCTGTATACATACTTATGGACTAGGATACACGAATCGGCCTTGCGCCAGCGAGGGGCTCTCCCAAGACTCTTCACTGTCGGTGAGAGTGAACCATTCCTAACAGTGTAAGGTCCGAGTTGGCCAGACACTCGGAACATACATACCACTTGTTACTGCATTGTTTTGCGCTCCGCGTGTTGTCCATCCGTCTTGATACCTCCTTCCAGAACTTGGGGTTCGTTTCGGGCCTCTGTCCGCTCTCCTTCATGTCTTGCATGATCGTAGTGAGACACGACACCTCATCTGGAGACCACTTTCCTGTGTGACTGTCGGCATTCAGTTGTTCAGTAGTTCACGCTGTACGTGCCGTCATGTCGGGTATCGCGGTGTTTTAGGTATTTGTGGTATCGGCGACAGCACTCGTCAGCAGGTCGTTCCAGAAGATCGCCAATCCTCTTCCATTCGAGGCACTGCTCAACGAATCTGTATAACTATGAGCAGATAACCGTTTCCGTGTGCGCGGACACTCACTCTGTCAGCCTTGTGTCTTCAAGCTCGGTCCACTTCCCGGGCTTCCGGAAAGGGTGGCTAACCTGCCGAACGTGGTCGTATACCGATCGGACACGTCTAAGTGGTACCGAGCGCGCTGGGTAAGGTGTCAGAGAATCAGGAAATGCGTATGGTGATGAAAGAAAGGCAACTCACTGACATGGGCCCAAAATCCTTCCCGTCTCGTCTCACTCAGGATGAGATCGTCTATGTTCTCTTGGCTCATGCCCCGGGTCTATGTGAGAGTGTCAGGACAGACATCGGCGGAACGATGACCCGGGGTTCACTTCTTGATATTGACGGATGGCATCGTCGATGCTGTCAGTTTCCGCCTGCGTGAAGAGACCCTCACGAAACGGCACACCTGCTTCGTGTATCAGCAAGGCTAGACGCAAAGGCATCCATACTCACCACATCGCCCGAATTCCTCCCCCGACCACCACTTCGTGGCTAGCATCTCTGCGTGTTCTTGTGTCAATGGGCAGGTGGCGGCCATCTGTAAGAATGCGTTAGACAGGATTGGTCACTCCTTTGGATGTTTTGACGCGACTTAGCTCGTCTACACGCGTGTTTCCTAAGCAGAGTTACGCTATTTCACGACTACAGCTAGAGACTCTATTCTACGAGTTTTACACGCGAAGATATGTATGTAGGGAGACGGAGGAAAGGGAGTTCGGAAGTGCCCGAACATGGTAATATAGTCCGCTACTCCGGGTGCGTCCCAAGCCAGCACCTCGGCACCGGTCCGCTCAGAGTATCTGCCAGGCTCATCGGCATATACCGAGGTCGTCGCCGTCGCCACAAGTCACGTGCTGGCTTTGGTTGGGACGCACCCGGAGTAGCGGACTATATTACCATGTTCGGGCACTTCCGAACTCCCTTTCCTCCGTCTCCCTACACACTTGCTCTATATGACGTCCTTAGTTAGTGTACAAATAGACAATGTCAATGGAGCGTTCGAATTCTTTGCGGATACAATCCACGAGGCCTGCATGAGGTCTAAGCGTGTGTGGAGCATAGTAGTTGGTATTTAGTAGTTGTGAACGCGACTTCATCTACCCTCAACGCCATCGTCGCACCTATGTCCCAATTTACGGTTCGTACTCGTGAATATTGACAAACAGTGTAAATATTAACTCAATCGCATAGATACGCGACTTTTTGGACATCGAGGCTACTGTAGATAACGAGGAAGAAGAGGATTTTGAAGACGAGGAATTCGGTGAGTCAGTAGAATTGGTCCTCGACGTATGTTAACCGCAAGTAGATCAAATTTTCAACGACGATGTCGAAGAAGTTGCGTCGGACTGGAGTTCGAGGCTCGCCTCTCCCGCGCCAACGGATTTCACACAACAGACATTGGAGATACGTGCTGGTATCGCCCGGAGGTCCACCCGCACATCTGTGCAGCACGACGAGGATGTCCCAAGACATTACCTCGTACCTCGTGAGTACGATCCTCATCTATGGTCAGTTTGTGTAAAGGTACGCAGTTCAGCTGTCCACTTTACAAAATCTCACGTCTTCCAGCCAGGACACGAGAGCGACCTCGTAATGCAGATTGCCCAACGCACGAGCCTAGGCGATAAGCCGCCTGTCGCAGACATTGCCTCAGTTTTCGCCCAAGCGGGTATCCCAGGACTCATTTTCCTGGAAGGTAATCTCATCGAGGTAACCCGCGCTGTGCGAGATCTCGTCACCGTCCTCACCCGCATACCCCCATTCCTGGTCCCTCTGGAGCAGCGTGTCGCGCTGCTGTCGCCACGCAATCCATTGTCCCGTTCCATCAAAGAAGGCCAATGGGTACGTTGTTTACACGGGCTGTATCGTAACGACCTAGGTTTTGTTTGCGGGCATGACCCATCCCGGGACGCAGAGACGATCGTCGCCCTTGTCCCCCGGATCCCCGAAAAGATGACAAGGACCGCAAAACGGAAGAAAGTGGCCCGACCGGAGCCACGAATCTGGTCCTCGCAGCAACTCGAGGTGTCCTGGGGAACGTCAAAGGTCCAAAGGACTTCATCGGAAGAATATATCTTCGGTCGCGAAAAATTCAGGTCTGGCCTCATCGTCAAGCAATTCTCTCCCGCTAGTCTCGCCAACGTCGACAGTGCACCCGACGATCTCCGCCCCTTTCTGAGGGCGACGTTTATCCGCAGCGTCCCTTCCTTCACACCATTGATCCACCGATTCGCCCAAGATGCAATAAAGCCCGGTCAGTGGGTCAAGGTGGAGTCTGGGGATCACCGGGGTGTTATCGGAAAGCCCTTAGACGTCAGGGACTCGGTAGCATACCTCTCACTAATTTTTGCTGGCGATAGCCCCACACTTCAGATTCCGTTGCGCGCTCTCGCGCCATTATATGATCGCGGCCACCACATCAAAAATCGGTGGTCAGAGTCATCCGGGATTGTAACGTCGGTTGATGAGGACCGCAAGACGTTGACCTACGTCGAGAGGGACTCTCAAAATACCGTGAGTACGAGTACCCGGACGCAACCACGTTCTGATATTTGGCCAGATCACCATCCTCATAGACGCGGTGGAGCCATACGACCCCCCGCTCAACTTCTACCAAGTTACAGTAGGAACGTGGGTCGAGTTCAACAGGCAAAGGGAAGCGGACCAACCCAAGCGGCGCAGATATGTTAGAGTTGTCCAGGGCACGCTCACGTTCGTGATAGATGAACACACACTCGAACAGGTACGCAGAGGCAAGTATCCCAAGGAGAACTAACAAACACGAAGCCCAGTTCGAGATCGAGACGCGCGAGCTAGAGGTCTGCAGCACCCAAGGCCCTTCACTCCCAAAGAATGACCCGGTCCACCCCCTAATGACTCGAAGGGTGACGATAACTCGCGGTCCACTCAAAGCCCACCGCGGCACCATAAAAGAGGTCGGAGCCACCGCGATCACCGTTGAACTCCCAGCCTTGATGGCTGGGGCCTCATCGCCCATGCAAAACCTCACATGGGCCGATCTCGTGTTAACGTAGGTATCCATCTAAGCTGTCCGACGAGATGCACCGCTCACTGTATTCTCTAGGCCGCCGGAGGTAGAGACCGCTAGAGCGAACCCTCCTACTCGACTCCGCACACCCTCGCCGGGTCCCGAATACAACCCCCACCGGTATTTAACGCCTGAACCTGTGGCGGGATCGTCTTACGAGAGAACTGGCGGGCAAGGTAAGACTTTACAAAATTGCGTCACATAACACTCATGTGTGTGAACCGAATCACAGGACATTGGCTACTTTCACGGCGGGTCCAGGATATCGTCGAACGGAAGTGCATTCCGTTCTACATTCGAGGGTTGGGCGATAGTTCGATGGATGCCCACGACGGGAACCCGGCCAAGACAGTGCCAACAGACCAGCGCACCTTGTCTCCTCAAGAAGGCGAGATTATCGTGAAAACGGTCAAGCGTGCTCGCCCGAAGCAAATTTCGATTCACCCTCGGTTTCTCGTGCCGTGGAAGCCTTTGGTCGGGTACGATGTGCTCATCATAGATGGCTCTTGGTTTGGCGCAGTAGGTGTGGTCAAGGGAAGGCAAGGAAATAGTTGGACTGTTTCATTTACGGTTGACGACGACTCTCGGGAGTTCGTCTTTGAGGAGAGCGACCTCGCTCCACTCGAACCCCTTAAATAGTAAGCTTATTACCATATAAGGAATCAAAGTCGATGTATGCAGATCGTCATCACATGACACCCCAAGACTTGTCAAAAGGACCTGTTTGAGACAAGTATATGCAGACACCCCTTGCTCTGAAACTTATCCGGATGTCTTCCCCCACTAGATCTCTCAGCCCAGAGGATGGGTATATGCGCCCTAACCAGCGACCCAAGACACCCCGCACCTTGCGCGGCACCACCCAAACGTTAGGTGTCCATCTTGATCAGATTCTGACATATACTGACAATCACGACAGTGACCCAAGCGCCCGCTTCGTAGATTGCGGGCACTTCATCATGTGATGTGTCCATCCATTCGTTTCGATGGACATATTCATGGACGTCGCCCGTAATCTGATGTTTCCTGAGAGCGTGGACCACACGTGAGTCGCATATATGTGTCAACAGGGACCGATAACATAAGCACAACCACGGCAGTGAAAAAGTGCGAAAAAAATATATGGAATTTTTGAAAGCAGCCCTGGGAGCTAGCCCTGCCCTACGGGTGCGTATGGAGGAAGGTGACCTGGGGATGGACGACGTTCAGAGAGGTGTAAGGACTTCAATTTACCCTGTCTATATGCGCCTGATGCCTATTAATACAGATTGCAAAAGGGTTGCATGTGAGTCGCGCGAACGACATATACAAACTCAAGACCAATACTATGAGGCTCCTCAGCAAACCTGGCGAAGAAATAAACCCGCGGCTAAGTGATGACTCAAAAGGAGATCGTGGTTTCAACCATAATCTTCTCGGACGCATGCTCATCCCCACACAACACATCGAGGAATACGACAAGGATCCTCTTGGGTGAGTTCTCCATCACTACAACGTTACTCCGAATGACTTTGTCTAGTACCAGAATGAAGGTCATGAACTCGGTCGAGGAGAAATACAACGTGACGGCTGACGATGTACCGTCGTTTTTATACGAAGACCTGCTCAACGTCGACCCAAATGACATTTTCTTTGGTCTCATGAAAGGATATTTCCTCATTTGCGTATGTGTTCGACAGCATTCCAGAGCAGGTGTTGACATCTTTTACAGTGTTTACGCACAATTTTCCTAGGACCGAGGAATGCTGTGCAGGGCCTTGGCCCCAATCATAGACCCAGCCGGGCTTGCATCGCCGAGCTATGCGGTGTGGTATCGGTCACAGTTCCCATAATGGTGTATGTGGCCGTTTTGGTGAGTACATTCCATCGATCCTCTTCAACTCAAGACTGACGTAGTGATATAGGCGCGTTTTACGTTAAGTTCCCAGTCAACGTGGACTGGGAAGGATGGCGCGTTCAACTATGAAGACTTCGCAGATACATTGTTCCAGGTGTTGCAAGAGAACAAAGAATGGGCAGATGAGACCATTCGATGGTGGAACAAGTAAGTAGTCATCATCTTTGTGAATCGGGCTAATCCCACTTTACAGAGAACTATTTGGCCACGAGAGCGGCAGGAGGATCGCGGGACAGAGACGGGAGAACAACCCAAATGGCTTTCTGGCAAAAGCAAGGGCCCATGCTGCGAAGCGCGCCACTCAAATGACAGAGAATGAGAGGACGTCGCCAGTCGACGATGATCTGTGTATGTATCTCGTCATAATGTGAGTTTTATCACTGATGTAAGCAGATCAAGACCAAGAGAAGACGCCAGAATCTGATCTTACATGCGAATCGGAGGAAGATCGACCTGACCCGCCACCACCCCACCGCAGCCCCTCTCCCACTGACCGTGTGACACCACCGGATCCTGGAGCTGGTTGTGGCGATGGTGAAGGCGCCACCGACAAGGACAATGCGTTGACGTCCATACGCCAGAAGAGGAAACGGGGCAACCACGACGACCTAGAGACTAACAGTGGGGAAAGAGCCACCCGAGCAAAGACGGCAAACCAAGGCAAGAACAAAAACAAGGTAACATCTATCCAAGCCATGGCTGATAATATACTAACACCATCTTACCACAGCGTCGACACTAATTTCACGGCTGGTAGTACATGTATAAGTAGCTCTGTGCTTGTAATTAATATGTAATTGCCTCGGGAAATGGAAACAGTTAATTCTAATCGAGTGAACCATTGAGAACCACGATAATCAATTATAATCTGGACATGGTTAACGGGAATTGAAACACTTGCAGTCAGGCCCCAATCCACGAAAGCGATCAGAAGCGCTTCCAAGACAATTAATTAATTACAACACATATAAGCCCATATATATATAAAGGCGAGTACAATCAATTATAATTGACAAAGCAATTGTAGTCTCCAAAAATGCATATAACCTACAAAATGAATTGGGGTAGATGAAATCAGTAGAAAGTGCACACAAACTGCAGAAGTGCAAACAATTAACAATGCGATTCTAATTGCTTGCAAACTGCGCAAGCACATACAATTGACAAATGTAACTATAATTACATACAAACCACAGGAGAGTTACATTGCACAAAATTTGAGAAAATCTACAAAATTGATTACCATTCTCGAGAAGAACTGTCATTGATCACCGAAGATTTCGAATTTCAGGGCACCATGATAATCACTTAGAGCAATTGCCAATCTGGGGTCCAATTGCATCACTTGCGGCAATTATAATTACTTATAATTACTGATAAATTCCTTGGGTTTTTGCTGATGCTGGAACCGGGAATTGATCTTTAAGCAAAAAATATCGAAATAAGACTTAATTAAGACTCAAAATATTTATGTGTGACAATATATTATGGAAAGATTTAAAGGTTATAAATCACATGCCCGAAATGCACCTGTTGCAGCTGTCATGTGATCTATAAACTTTAAATATTTCCATAATATATTGTCACATAAATATTTTGAGTCTTAATTAAGTCTTATTTCAAGATTTTTTACTTAAAGATCAATTCCCGGTTCCAGTGACAGTAAATTACAACAGAGCCACGGTCACATGTTCACAGCCAGTTCTCCTCCTCTCTCTTCGATGTTTTTGATTCCCCTAGCTTTGTTGATCAAGTTTTTCTTTGCGGACTGCGAACTAGTCTTTTTCCAGTTTGTCTTTCAGGCGGGCACACTATCCGCACGCTGCCCCTCTCGAAAAGCTTCAACTGGCGTCTGGTTGCCTCAGTGTGAATCTTCGATACCCTTCCCTCTCCCGCCCTGGCAACCCCCCCGAAGGGACTTCCATCCCTCATTCGACACCAGTGAGACTTATTCAGTTGCACATCTTTCCCTCAGTACCGTCTCCTCAGTCGCACATGGACCGGTATCTCGCTCCGCGAACGCGCGTCAATCTCCACAGAAGCCATGTTGGCCCCTCGCTTTGCGCCTCGCAGTCCAGGCGGATGGCAGGTTCATTGGGTGATACGTAACGTTTGGTTCGGAGATTCATGCGGGGCTATATTGATCACATCTGATCGATCGAATACCTTTCGTCCGTGCTGCACTCTGAGAGCTCGTAACCTCATTTTCATTGCGATGGCGCGGCGGAGGTCCGACACACATGAACTCAGAGGCTTAACTGAGGCCAAGTCAATGCTCATACTTCCGGCTGCCCGTTTGTATGCAGCCCTTAATTATCTAGTGGACAATCCGGGGGTGACTCCCCCCGCTATGCTGGAAAGACGTCTAGTGATTCGGTGCGCTTCCTTCTTCCTTAACCCTGTTGAAATCCTGATCCACGCCGTAATAGCGATTGGTCAGTGACATCTCCAGGGAATACCTGTCGAGCCAAGAGACGCCTCACCGCATTCACCCAGTGCTTACGATCATTGATAAAGGGTGGAAGCGCGCGGCGCGTGAAGGCAGGCCCCCAAAGCTCGAAGACATCTCACTTGGGTCCATCGAGAAGGGTTGCGCAGATCTGGCGAAGAGGCATCCAAACCAGCCCCCTGTTCTCCATTCTACCGATCTGTCGACGCTCCTGGATCGAATTCCAAAGGTACAGCATTGGTGGAAGGCAAATGCGAAGCAGGGTGAAAGTGAGTGACTGTGTTTCCTCTCAGTGAGTGCTTCTGGTTCTTACGCAACACCCACTGTCGCCGTCGCCGTCACGTCCCGCACCCCCACCCGCTATAACCCATGTCACCCCACTTAGGTCAGCTGAACAAGGGGAAGGCTCCCATGCCCCTGCTGCCAACACGGAAGTTGGCCCCCCGGCCCGTGGCCAGCTGCCTCGTGGAACCAAGCGCTCGGCTGCGGCCGCGGCTCTGGTCGAGGAGACAGACGAAGACGACGACGACGACGATGAGGAAAGTGAGACCACCCCGCGGAAGGCGGGAAAGACCGTCGCCCGCTGTGTACGTTTTCAATCCCCAGATGCTCCTCCCAAGCAGCGCCGCCGCCTCAGAGACTACCCCGGCGACGTGGATAGTGAGGACGTGCCGGATGAACTGTGGGTAGCAAGAGGCAAGGTAACTCGCAGGAAAAACATTCGTATATTTCTGCATACCTGTCCTCTGCATAGGACCGCTGTGAGGCATGCAAGCAGGGGAGGATGACCGTCTGCGAGCCACAGCGGGGTGCCAGAAGATCCTTCGCCTGTAAGGCTTGTGCAAAAAAGAGAAAGGCCTGCCACTCTACCATAGTATGGCGGAATAAACTCGCCAACCTGTTCCAGCCCAAGGCCCTGCGGCTTCGGACTGTCCGAGCTCAGTCTACGATGCTCCGTATCTATCACGACTCCCCATAGCGGAGGTGACAGATGTCCCCGCACGACCTAGCATGTGTACCATACAATGGGAGGGGCGTTACCCCCGCCAGCGGTGGACACCAACTCTCGCCTCTCAGCAATAGAGGCCAGCCTCACTGCGTTGAATACACGCTTCGACAGGACGGATACCGACATCGCCACCATTAAAGGACACCAGGAGAAGCAGGTAGAGAGCCTGGCCGCGCTTGAGCGGACGCAGCGCGAGCTGAAGAAGATGGTCCTCATGCTGTGCGGCTACCATGCTGTCCTTGCAGCACCAACTGCCCCTTCTGCCTCTACGTCATCCACCGCTTCACGTATTGTCAGATCCGCAACCCCCTCAACAGACGAGGGTTCGTCGACCTCTGCACCGTCAGGGAGAGCTGGTATGTATTCTTTCATATTTCGAGTTCCGTATTCATTTAAATTTTCACCAGTTCAACACTGTCCGCCAGCAGGCCGGAAATCTGGGATTAAGCGGACGAGTAGGTCTGGATTGCGCTCGTCGCCCTGATTACATCGGCGGGCCTAAGTGCCCGTGTATATTTTTGTAACATTCAATTTGTTAACACCCACGATTTCTCCATATCTTTAGAAAGAATACGTCGTGAACTGAACGGTCTGTGTGATTAAGATTATTCTCCCCTCTCCCGTTGTCTAATATTCTGCCCCCACCCAAAAAAGAAAAACAATATGTGTTAGTAGGATCCAAGATGGGATCTACAGGTATTGGATCACAGAAAGATCCATACCCATTTTTATTTTTGGCAGGGCAATCGGGTGTGACCTCGGCCACGGTCAGATGCGACCAACTGCACTGAACGGTCACGTTGCTGGGACCAACGAATGAAAAACAATGTTTTTCTGGCTGATGCCGGGCGTGACAAATCGTGCACCAGACCTTTGTCTTCTAATGGTCACTCTGGGGTGCACTCGGCCGTGCCAGGTGAGGCGTGTTCGAAGGAAAATTTGTCATGTCAACGGCCCAATCGAAAAGAATCAAAGTTACTAGGAGACGCTCATCTCCTTGCTCATCTCATCTCGGACAGCAACCCAACGACGCGACCCATCATTTGAAATGACGTCTGCTTTATTTCAAGTTCGGATCGTATCGTATAAAATGGCTGTCTCAGGCATGCTAGCTTCGTCAACTGTGGACTTTGTATACTCAGACCGTTGCTATGAGATTAACACTCACATTCTTTTCAACACTCCCTTTTCTCTCTTTCGTTGCTCGGGCCGCCCAGGTGCAAGACCCTGGCCTCAAACTCCCTTATGACACAACACAGGACCGTGCAGACGTCGTCAAGATATTTACTGATAGCTACAGCGCGTACCAGTCAGTGTTTATTCGAGTAGAGTTTTGTCCCACCGGTTGATTTAGGCCGCCCATTGGCAGTGCATCTGCATTTGGTCACGACGAGGTCGCGCCGTTGAACAAAAAGCCTTTGGACCCGCGTAACGGTTGGGGCGCTACCATTGTCGACGGAATGACCACCATGGTAAGCGCCCTCCTCACACCCTTGAAGCATGTTGCCCTACTGATACACACGCGCCCTTCCAGAAAATTATGGGACTCACCGTAGGCCGATACCCTTCACTTTTTCAAAGTTGCGTTCTCACCAAGGGCGCTACAGACTCAATTCGATGAAGCGCTCAATTTCGTTCGAGGAGTTGATTTTTCGAAATCCAACACCTTGGACGCTGTCAGGTATGATCGAGGCCACGCTGCACTTCACTTTGCGCGCATTAACCTGGCGTGTACTCCCTAGCGTTTTCGAGAGCACCATTCGATATGTTGGCGGCCTTCTGAGCGCGTACGAACTCAACGGTCAGAAGGATCAGTTTCTAGTGGACAAGGCAAAGCAACTCGTCGACAAGCTCTCCGCAGCCTGGGTCCAGGTTAGTTGCCGTGACATCTGGGCGTGACGGTACCCGATTTTAATCATTTCAGGAAAACAAAATCCCATATGACTCTGTGGACTTCAATACCAACTCGCCTGTCAAAGCTAATGTAAAACTCGCCTTACTCTCATGTCCAGATATTGATGACTTTTGAGCAGTCAAGTATTGCTTCAGCAGGCACGGTATGTAGTATCGGATATTACTTGCAATTGACACGACTCCGGTACTTACCTCGCACAGCTCACCATGGAGTGGGCACGCCTTAGTAAGTATACCGGCGATGATAAATACAGGAAGCTCGCGGAGGGAGCAGCCCTGACAATAGTGAATAATGTGAGTCCGACAGACAAAGCGAGTATGCCATCTACTGACCCATGATCAGCCTGCTCCATTCCCAGGTGAGTTGAAGGTTCCGTCAGGAAGGGATGTATTCATCTGGTCTCCGTGACAGGTCTTCCTGGACAGGGCATTGACCCTTCAACGGGTCAGCCCGTCGGAAAATATATAGGTGGTATATTTGATATCTCAGCCTGCCGTACAACTTACCGCCGTTCCGCAGACCTGGGGAGGTGGTTCAGACAGTTACTTCGAGTATCTGATCAAATACGCTCATCTTTCGAATACGGACGATACCACGTTCGCGAATGCTTGGTCCACAGCCGTCGACTCGTCCATCAGGTATCTGAAGCAGGTAAGTTTCGTCTAAATCGTTGGTTCTCCCTTCTTACAAGCGGATGTCTCGGCTAGACGTCTACCGTTGGAGACCACGTGTACTTGGCAGATATTGATGATAATGGATCAGTCCGACCTGTGGGCTCACACCTTGCCTGTTTCCATGCAGGAAATTGGATGCTGGGTGAGTATTTGTAGGAACCTCGGTTCTCGAAGATTTTACCACGACCGTCTAGGTGGCAAGCTACTGAATAATCAAACAATCGTGGATTTGGCCCTGGAGTTGAACGAAGCTTGCTGGAATACCTATGCAGGAGATGCGTGAGCAACAGTCTGCATCTTGGCCACATTAATTCCCATCCACAAATCGCTCTATGATAGCACGGGGATTGGCCCGGAAGCATTCGCTTACGCGACCGGTCTTACCGGAACTGCCAACGGCGTGCCGCCGGATCAACTACCGTTTTACAACCAGCACGGATACTATATTCTCAGTCCGGGTTATGTTCAACGGCCAGAGGTCCTGGAAAGTAATTTCCATGCGTGGCGCGTAACCGGAGACCGAAAATATATGGATCGTGCCAGGAGCGCTGTCAAGAGCTTCAATACCTATCTCAAAGTCTCCACAGGGGGATTTGTGGGGATCAGGGACGTCAACAACCAAAACACAGCACAAGACGATGAAACTCAGAGCTTCTGGTTCGCAGAAGTATTGAAGTATCTGTGCGTGCTCTTGCTCGACTGTCCTTGGGTAGAGGTTAATCGGCGCTCGTTGCAGCTACCTCACATTCGATGACCCAAGCCATATCAGCCTCAACGATTGTGAGTAGCTCATTACCTCGACATCATGAATCTAAGGCCAAATTGGATCTATCTTAGATGTTTTCAACACGGAGGCTCACCCATTCAAGTTGCTGCCCAGCCCGAAGTCCAACGTTGGAGGCATCTGCCACCGCCGACGAATGTCCGAGATTCGTGCTGGACATAGAGCACATAGCCATTAGATACCCTCAGACAGTACATGGACACATGGGATCACTAATGCATTCCATCTTTTGAGTAAAAAATTCATGTGCAATATGAGATAGATTATGGTAGCATTTTACTTGCTGTTACCAGTCCTGCGCACAGCGATGCCTACGAGTGCCTGCTTACCGGTGAGAAGAGCGAGTGCAGCAGCGCCAGAACCATATAAAAGGATATGGCCGAGACGAAGTTCGACCCAATACCAAAGCAACAGGCCCTCAATGAGAGCGAGAGAGAGCACGAAAGAAAGGATGCTTGGCGAGAAAAGGTGAGGCACGCTCGGCTTAACAGCGCCCCACTGTGAGCCGCGGAAGAGGGCGTGAATCAGCGATACATAAAGACCCGGGGTTCGACCGATACACGCACCAGACCAAATAGAACGACCCACGGGGTGAGGACGAGAGCGGCGAAGAAGGCCGAGACGAAGCGAGGGGGCAGCTTTGGCTCCGAGCGGAAGGTATGTGCGAGCTCCGGGCGCGGGTGGTAGAACGACTCGTCTGGGTGCACGGGCGCAGACGCGGACGGCGGGACATGGAGGTCGAAGAGGTCGAGCGCAGCAGGGTCGTGCACGAAAGAGCCGAGAAGAAGGGAGACGCGCAGCGGGGCTGTGCCGGAAGGCGGAAGAGAGCTCGGGGGTTTGGCCATGTTCTGCAATTTTTTCAATCATAGTGGGGTGACGAAGGGAAAGTGCGCACCAGTTCGAATTTCGCCTTGCCGGAAGGCGTGACTTTGACGGGTTGGATGCCCTCTTCGCCCGTCGTCGAGTCGAAGAAACGCAGGAAGGTCTGGTGCGGTTGGACGCCGCTGTCGCTCGTTTGGTCCGTGACTTGGAAAGTGAGCTTCAGGGTATCGCTCGCGCCCAATACGACGGGGTCTGCGCGTTTTTGGAGGGAAATCCTGTTTGGACGTCCGATTCAGTATGGGGTGACAGACTATGGGCACGTCGCGTACGGCTCTGAACGCAGTTTACCCCCGTCGGGTCCAACGACAGTCAGCTTGGGGGATTGAAGGGAGAGTTGGCCAGCATGTACGGCCGCGATGAGACAGAAAAGGACCGAAAGGAGGATTTGAGGGCCCATGTGATGTGCCGGTGAAAGTCTAGTCGATGGTCAATTGGGAAAGCCACGTCAGGTCACGCAAGGTCACATGTTCACCGCGCATGTTCTCTCGCTTAGTGCGTCACTTCTGACTTTGATTTCCCTCGCTTGCTTGAATAAATGATGGCACTCGCGTTCGAGTTACTGTAATGAGTGTCTGAGTGACGACCTTGAACACGCTTTCTCGACCTCGATCGTGTCACTTCCCTGAGTTGACGTTAAAGTCACCATCGTGCACTCATCTCTTGCACAATCTTACTACACGGACTCTATCTGCCCCTCTCCAACTGGCCGCCTGGTTGCCTCAGTGGAAGTTCTTGATATCCCCCCTCTCCCACCGTACACGCCCCTCCGAAGAGACATCTACCCCTCATTCTACACCGGTACCTCAGTCGCACATGGGATCGTATTACACCGCGAATGCGTGTCAATCTCCACAGAGGCAATGTTGGCGCCTTGCTGACTACTGACGATGAGTCAGTGGCTGTAAAGTCTCATTGCCATTGGTGGGCGACGATAATAACGTTCGGTTCGGACGTGAATCGGAGATTCATGCGGGGTCATATCCAATTGATGGTCGTCGTCCGCGCTGCACTTTGTAACCTCATTCTCAGTGCGATGGTGCTACGAACATCTGACACACATGAGTTTAAAGGCTTGACTGACGTCGAGTCAATGTTGATCCTTCCGGCTGCCCGTTTGTGTGCGGCCCTTAAATACCTAGCGGATAATCCGGGGGGTGATCACCGCTACTATGTTGGAAAGATAACTAGTGAATTGGTGCGACTTCCCTCGGCACTGACCCCATTAAAACGCTAATCTATGCTGTAACAGCAATTGGCCAGCGACATCCTTGGGGAGTACGCGTCAACCCAAGAGACGCCCCACCGCATTCACCCGGTGCTCACGGTCCTTGGTAAGGAGTGGATGCGCATGGCGAGTAAAGGCAGGCGACCTTCAACACTCGAAAACATCTCACTTGAATCTGTCGAGGAGAGTTGCGCAGATCTGGCGAAGAGAGATCCAAACCAGCCCCATGTTTTCTATACCGCTGATCTGTCGGCGCTCATTGACCGGATTCCTAAGGTACAGCATTGGTGGAATGCAGATGCAAAGCAGGATGAACGTGCGTCACTGTGTTCCCTCTAAGAAAGTGCTTCTGGTTCTCAAACAATAACAACTCCCGCCGTCGCCTCCCCCACCACTTCCATCTCGTCTTGCACCAATACCCGTACCTCCCCCGTCGCCCCCGCTTAGGTCGGTCGAACAAGGTGAAGGCTTCCGCGCCCCCCGGTGCCAACAAGGACGTCGACCCTCTGCCCCGCGGTCAACCACCTCGTGGCACCAAGCGTTCGGCAGCGACTGCGGTTCAAGTCGAGGAGGTGCCGGACTCAGACGACGACGGGGAAAATGAGCCCACCCCGCGAGAGGCGGGAAAGACCGTCGACCCCCCTGTACGTTTTAATTCCCCGGATGCCCCTCCCAAACAGCGCCGCCGCCTTAGAGGCGATCCTGACAGCGAGGAGGGTGAGGACGCGCCGGATGAACTGTGGGTAGCAAGAGGCAAGGTAAGTCGCAGTAAAACCAGCCGTATATTCCTGTGTGCCCATCTCCTGTACAGGACCGCTGCGACGCGTGCAAACAGGGGAAGAAGGCCGTCTGCGAGCCACGGTGGGGCACCCAAAGGGTATCCTTCGTCTGCAAGGCTTGTGCCAGAAGGAAAAAGACATGCAACCCTACAAGAGTATGGCGGACCATAGTCGCCACTCTGTTCCAGCCCAAGGCCCTGCCGCCTCCCAGTGTCCAAAGTAAGCTTGCGATTCTCCATATCCATCACGAAACCTCCAACAATCCCGTAGCAGAGGTGACAGACGTCCCGGCACGACCTACGGATGGTGCGCCGGTGATCCAAGCGGATGATGTGCCACAGAACGTACAAGGTACGTCCGAACTAACCTGTTTCATGTCCTTATGAGTTTTCGGTTCCACGGTTCCCTTAGCAGGCACAGTGGCTGTCGATGAGAAGCGCCGTCGCGGACGTGACTCCAAGGGTAGGGTAACATGCCATCCATTGTATAGTATACACGCTAACTCTCCCTTGGCCGCCCCGCCAGCTGTGGACACCAGCTCCCGCCTCTCAGCAATAGAGGCCAGCCTCACTGCATTGAATGCGCGCTTCGACCGGACGGATACCGACATCTCCGCCATTGAAGGACACCTGGCCGCGCTTGAGCAGACGCAGCACGAGCTGAAGAAGAAGGTCCTCTTACTGTGCGGCTACCATGCCGTCGCCGCAGCACCGGCCACCCCTTTTGCCTCTACGTCATCCACCGCCTCACGTACTGTCAGATTCACAAGACCCTCAACACCCGATGGTTTGTCTACCTCTGCGCAGGCGGGGCGAGCTGGTAAGTACTCTTTCTATTTGAGGTTTCGTGTTCATTCAACTTCCCACCAGTTCAACACCGTCCGCCGGCCAGCCGGAAATCTGGGATCAAGCGCGAGAGCAAGCCTGGATCGCGCTCGTCGTCCAGATTAAATGGGCGGGCTTAAGTGCCCATGTATATTTTTGTAATATTCAATTTGTTTACACCCAAGATTTCTCTGTATTCTTTGAAAGAATACGTCGTTGTCTTCTCGTGAACTGAACTGTCTGTGTGATTAAGATTCCCCCCTCCCCTTGTTTACTATTCTGCCCCCACCCAAAAAAAAAGACAGTATGTGTAGTAGGATCCAAGGTGGGATCTACGGGTGTTAGATCCAAGATTAGATCATAGAAAGGTCCTTCGAATTTTAACTATGCCTTGGGCCCGGAAAACGACCCCCTAGCTAGCCCCAACACATTCCCAATAATGATTTTCTAGATACCTGTATGTAGAAAGTAATTTCACTTTGGTCTCTTATAATTCGAGCTCGCTGTTGTGTTGTAAAAATGTCAGCTAACAAACTTTGACCACAAATGCCCTTGCAAATGCCGGCCGTTGGTCAGTGCAAGGGTCAGTGACCAAAATTTAGAGTAGGGGGTGAAATCTGCTTGCTCTCTAGGAGTAAAATGAAAATAAGAAAATTTACCAGGGCCGGGGACATCATTAGTCTATCAGTATTTTATATACAAGACGAAGTACTAGCTACGATGTGTCTTTTTAAAAATAAAAAGTGCGTTTCTGCGGATGTACTAACTAAACATTATTAGTAACCCGCAAAAACGAAGACCCGACCGTGGTTCGAACACGGGACCGCACGATCTGCAATCGTATGCTCTACCACTGAGCTACCGAGTCCTCATTATTCGCCTCGAGACATAGCACTAAATTCGACCGACGATATCAGCAGAGAGTGACGCGTCGTGGGTTGACGCGTAACTCTGCAGCAAACTATCCACCATGGCCGACGTGGAAATGAAGGACGCGAAAACCAAAGGCGATGCCGCGGACGAGACCACAACCCCTTCGCCTCCAGCCTCACCAGTCTCCGAGATCAAATCCAACGTTACGCTCATCGAGAGAGCCGTCTCCACTCTCGAGCCGTGGTTTACTATCCGTGTCCTGCGCTCGCTGACTGCACTCCGGAAGCGTCTCGATGATAAGGCACTATCGGATGCCATTTCGGAGGTATACCCTCATGGTGCGTGAATGCTTCCCTCTGGGGATTCTCCCCTCTTCATCCTTTGCAGATTCTCCGGTGAGAGCTTCTCTACTTTTGTGGCTCCCTGCCGCACCCCCTCCGGAAGAGTCCATGGAGGTCGATCCCGCTTCTCCGCCGAAACCCCCACCAGAGACCGTACCCGAAACCGAGATCTACTTCCGCCTTCTGATCCTGCACCACCTCCTTACCTCGCCAAGTTCCTACCCCGAAGCTATCGACCTCGCCAATGAGACCGTGCAGAAGATACAATCTCTGAACCGCAGAAGCCTGGACCCGATTGCGGCCAGGGTCTGGTTTGCGCTTGAACGAGCTTACGAGCTCGGTGGCGAGCTTTCTGATGCACGACCGTACGTACTTTGGCCTCCCTACCTTTCCTCGTTGACGCCTCTCTCTTTAGCCTGTTCCTTGCTGCCCAGCGAACCGCTTCCCTCCGCCACGACGACGAGACCCAAGCTTCGCTAATCAACCGCCTTCTCCGCAGTTACCTCCATTACAGCCTTTACGACCAAGCCGACAAGCTGATCTCCAAAACGAATTTCCCCGCCTCCGCTCCCAATTCGCAATACGCTCGTTATCACTACTTCCTCGGCCGGATCAAGGCGGTGCAGCTCGACTACACCGCCGCGCACACCAACTTGCAACAGGCGATCCGCCGTGCACCGGCACCCAAACTCGCACCAGGGTTTTACCAAGCCGTGCACAAGCTGTTCGTGGTGGTGGAGCTCCTCATGGGCGACATCCCTGAACGCAGCCTCTTCCGGCACCCCGTACTCGAGAAGGCATTGCGTGGATACTTTGACATAGTCAAAGGTCCGCTTTTTTGTCGTGCAGGTCTCTTCCGCCGAGCTGACACTACCTACCTTAGCGGTCCGCACCGGTTCTCTTTCGCAATTCCAGTCGACGCTTTCGACGCACGCGGCTGGCTTCGAGGCCGACAAGACCTACACGCTCGTCGCGCGCCTGCGGCAGAACGTGATAAAGACGGGAATTCGCCGTCTCTCGCTCTCGTACTCCCGTATCTCCCTGCGCGACATATGCGTCAAATTGCATCTCGATTCTGAGGAGGACGCCGAGTACATCGTCGGTAAGGCGATCCGCGACGGCGTCATTGAGGGTCGCATCGTGCACGAGAAGGGCTGGATGGAGTGTGGTGGCCAGAAGACGGGATATGGCTCCGAGGTCAGCGAGATGTTCTCGCGGCGCATTGGGTATTGCTTGGAGCTGCACAACCAGAGCGTCAAGGTACGTTGCGTTTTGCAGTGCGCGTGTTAAATGAAAGTTCACCCCTTCGTAGGCAATGCGTTTCCCGCTTAATGCCCATAGGAAGGATATCGCGGATGCCGAAGGAGCTCGGGAACGGGAAAAGGAGCTAGCAAAGGAGATCCAAGACGGCGAAATAGACGAAGAAGATGCGCTGGGTGGCGACTTTTGATCCCATTGTATGTACAGTGTCACCAGCGAAAAACCTTTTTGAGGACAAATGATTTAGACGGCTCTAATCTGCAGTGAATAGTCACTGGTCACCGGATGGAATCGTGGAACAGGACAGGCTCTTTGTGCTGAACTATATTCGTCGCTACAGAATTTGAACCCCAGATGAGAATATTACTCCGCTTTCATTCTTACTTCCAGTTCGACCGTCCCACAGAGTGTACGGCTCCGAGTCAAGACGAATCTTTACCCCCATCGAGTAGCCATCGCAGTCCGGTTCTGATGTCTGACTGGTATTGTTCGGAAGATTTGAGTGTCGGGTAATCCGCATGGAAGACATGTGGGAGACCAGGGTAACTGCTAATTCATCAGACGGAAGCTTGGGCGGAGAGAGAGTTACTTGTAGCTCTCTGCTGGAATCGTACGTACACCTTTACAAACGTCTTGCACCCCGCTTCCCGCAAAAGGCGGTCATAAAGGAAGCTATCGTCGCGGAGCGGATCCAGCCCACAAACCTGGAAGAACGTAGGTGGAAGGTTGGCATGTGAACTCGCCAGAACGGGCGAAAATTCGGGATCCATGGGGTCTGATGCCCCGATGGTCTCTGTCAAAAAAAAAAAAAAAAGGGGGGGGGGTCAGTGATCATCGCACGCGATCGCGGAACGATCGTGAGCCCTCACTGAAAGTCCAGAGCATTTGTTCTTTGTTCAGATCCGGAGCGTCTTTGTTTTGCTCCATCGAAAGCAACTCGTCTGGGAACCTTGTCCTGCTATCAGCATATTGGCGTAATTTGACTAGTACAATGCACCCACCGAGAATACGCATCGGCGTGCACCAAAAGCGGGGCAGCGAGGTACTGACCAGTGACAGGTGTATCGGAAAACAAGGGGTCATCGCGCACGCGAATCGAAAGGCCCGCCGAGAGAGTACCCCCCGCTGAACAGCCCCCAAGAAGGAATCCCTTCTTGAGAGATACGGAAAGTGCATCGACGTTCGCAATAGCCTATCGGATCCGTTTCAGAGGCGGTGCGGGGACAT
The DNA here is from genome assembly GCA_021527775.1 of Lactarius sanguifluus. Classification (NCBI taxonomy): domain Eukaryota; kingdom Fungi; phylum Basidiomycota; class Agaricomycetes; order Russulales; family Russulaceae; genus Lactarius; species Lactarius sanguifluus. The sequence continues at coordinate 56,981 of JAKEYF010000164.1, read as the reverse complement.
CCCAGAGAACTAGCGTGTCACCCATTTCAAGGCCGCATGACTGTCGTTTAACTGAGTCGGGAACAGGTGATCCGGCGCGACGCTTTTAGCTAGGCGCTGAACCCAAAAAATAATGGACGAGAAAGGTATTGAGACAAACCGATATTCGACGTTCAGCGTTGTCACTTGAAGCTCCGTAGAAAGGTTCCGCATAAAATAGTCGTCTTGATCGATATTACCGAAGATCAGTCCTGGAAAGGAACAAGTAACATCGGTTTAAAACAAAAGAAAAAACAAGATCATGCATGAGAACTGACCTCCACCGTGCAACCAAAACAACAAAGGGTATGTCTGTCCCTCGTCCCCTGTGCCCGGGATCACCGCACGAACAGTGATCTCCCCACCTTCAACTGGGACCTTGAAATCCTGAATACGATACTTGGCATCTAACGTGCCAGTTTGGTCGGCGATCACGATACAGATCGGGGATACTACTGACCAGGGTGAAGACGCGCTTTCTCCCGAGCCGCATACTGCGGCTGGCCATGCTCTATCCATGCTCGCTGTGCTGCAGCGACGTCGACCGGCGGAGCCTCTGTAGGTCGATCGACCTTCTCCAACAAGGCAGCAAACTCGGGATCCAGCTTTGACAGGTATGCGTACTGCGACATCGCGGTTCACGTCACCCGATAACAGGGCTGCTTTACACACGGCGCACAACTAATCATGATAAGGTGCTGATGAGCGCTCGGGAAAACTGTGGGACGACCTCAGAGTCAGCATCAAGGTCCACGTCCAAGGTCCACGTCTGTATCGGAGTCTCGGGCCGGGTTACACCAGCACTCAAAGTGCTACATTTACAGCTGAAGCCCATGTCCGACTCATATTTCGGCAATCCATCTGTCGTACTGTGCATTTCTTCTTCTGTCCGGGTCCTCAGCCACTCTCTTGCGAGCGCTACCTTGATTGAAGGGATCTGTAGGGTGTGGAATTTCTCGATTGTTCCGCTGCCAACACCGAAATATTTCCCCCAAAGCAACCAAGAAAGTAATAGGTTCTAGACTAGTATGAGTACCCTATTCCTTCTTTCAAGCTTCGTATGCCGTGAGTTTTTCGAGTTCATCGTCACTCCGGACGCGTCGGAGAGTTTAGCACAGAGACCACCAAGACGTGTAGCGCTATGTAGCCTAATGTAGGTGGTCTCCCATGTTCCTGTTGGTTTCTCTCGGCCATCCGTCCATGGTCTGAGTGCTCTGAGTGCAGTTCGGTGGGTCTATTAGCTCCCACACTCCAGGGGCGAGGTTGTATCACCGTTATTACCACATTTATAGGAGCTCAGGCTGGCCTGGAGTGTCGACGACGCGTCCTCCACAACGCAGCCGTTCTTCGGACCAGGGGACCAAAGAGCGCGCACGCATATCCGCTTCCCGGCGCCCTCAGTGAATCCTCCTTTGCCGACTATGAAAAACACCCCGATGGGTCAGAGAACTCACAATCGGTTGGCTTCCTCCGGAGCCGTCGCAACAAGCCTCGCGTCTCTCCCCTGATTCGGGGCTGCCTCTTATTGGAAAGGAGCAGCCTGAAGCGTGGACGCTGCAGACAACTCATAGGCGCAGAGGTTACCTTCCGACTACGCCGGCCTGGGTTTTATTGTCGCAAGGCTTATTCTACGGTCCTTAACTCTCTTAGATCGAGTCATTTGAGCCTCATTGAACCCACACACATGGTTTCACTATCAGCAAAGGTTGACTATTCTCAATTTCATCTCTCTACTCCGAGTCTTTCTTGGAGCTGGATCGTCTGCTTCGGGGTAGTGTGTATTTTTCTTGTACACACTCGAAACCATCGAAGCTTTCCGCCGCCATCGTTGGAAGCCACACAGCAGATTAAGCTAAAGTCCCTCCCTCGCATCATTGGTCAGTCATCCAACACATGTACATTCTACCGTGTGATCCTGGTTGTGAAGCAACCATGTGAGTGCCTTGGGTCTATTTCCACTGACGTTTCGATGGCCTCTCGGACGATGCCACCCCAAATCCCATACTTCCGACACCTCCCATACTACAGGTGGCGGTGATCGAGGCAAAAAAGACGGCCAGCATGAAAGTACGCGAGTGCACAGACTAGTACGGCTATCGTCTGAAAGACCGTGAAAAGGAATATTTCAAGATACCGAGGAACAAACATGCGCGCAGTCAATTAGGGACGCCTGGAATTGGAAGCAGCTGATTGTGACTTGGGTGGTCATTGTTGCGTCAAAGTCGCCGCCAGCGCAGAATGCTAAGCATAAGTCCCCGCTTACCCCAAACTTGACGTGGATAGTGGACTAGGAATGTCGTCTGCCAGTTATCATTCAGATCGGAAGATAACACATTTCGAGGACAAATGGTGCTACGGTTGCGGAAGAAGGACTGATCGTCGTTCCTCTGTGCTCGGGGTCCGTGTGTTAGTACTTTTAGCAACAATGATATCATCGTCGTCGTCTTGGCAAACACGCGGAACGTGGTGCCATGCCAGTCACATGGCATCCGAATTCTATCTACCGAAGTTTAGTGCAATGCTTCTTCCTCGTCTAAATTACACCCATTCGTTGTGCGCCTTGCCCCCTTGATAACCTGATACTATTATTCCCACCGTTTCCTATGGAACGTCAGTGGAGCATTATGACCAAGGGGCCAACTTGTAGCAAGATATACAATTAACAGCTGGGGAAGTTATGCGGAATGGGGGACGAATGTACAAAAACATTGCTAATGTCCTTCACTCACTGGCCCTATGGATTTCTGGGATCATGCCTGCGACAGTGTGGCCAGATACAGTATAGCACTAGCGCTTCCTTCGTGACATGAGGCGCCCAGAATACAAGCAAAACACTATTATAACCCTTCGCACCCTTTCGCTCACCTCACATGGCCTCCATACTCAGCCTTTTTCGTGATATTCAGGTTGTCTACAAGTTACGCCCTACAAGAGGTTTTGTTCGTCTTTTCGTCAGGCGTTGTGCCTTGATTTTAGCCTTCCTCGGTCGCAGGTTGGGTATTTTGCGCATGTGGGACGACAGAAAACGGCCGGGTACGTTCCCGAAAGCTGAGCAGGCTAAACGTTCGTCTCCCGGTCCAGGAACCAGCTTAGACTCGAGGAGACACGTAATAGTCGCTGCAAGTTCCGTCCCAGCGTCGGCAAGCCACGCGAGTTTACGTGACGTGTCGGGTGCGATCCAACAACTACAACAAGCAGCTTCAGGCACCACTCCTCCGAGTGACCACTGGCAAGATCAGGCCAAGCCTTCCTCCGAGTCCGTCTGTGACGCGATCTGCCGTCGATCCACCGACTCAGGCTCGAGCGCTCGGGGCCGCTCCAGTGACAGACCATATATCGTCCGAACACGCTCACGTGAATCGAGGAATGCACCAGTCAGCCCGACACGATCTTCAAGAGCCCCTGATCACCAATTTGGACGTGGATCGTCTGCATCGTCGTCAAGGGAGTCATTGAGACCACCTTCCCCGACAGATCGCGGTCCTCAGCCTTATCTCGAAATCGGTGTCACAAAGTTGCATGCTCCAACGCAGGTTGACAGCGGAAGCAACCCCATAAACCCCCCTTCGGTTGCTCCCCACGCAGATGCGCAACCAAGTGTCCCCGGATTTCGCAACAGGCGGTCTTCAACGACGAGTGTGGTCGTGAAAGTAGTGAATCCGTCAACAGATCCGCTCCCCACGTCGAATTTCGACCTGCCTACTGATCGCCTCTTGCAATTGATACACTCCGAACAAGTTCCAAGATACACAAAGGGTGTCACGGTGCAAGTAGAGTATATTATCACGACTATCAAACCATTAAGTCTTTTTGGCAGGCCCCGCGAAAAAACTTACTTCGAAATTCCGCCTCTGACAAGGACATTTCTTTAGTATGTATGAGACTTGCATGGTTATCGATACCTAGTAACGGAGACCATTCCCCAGTGTCCCAGAGCAGATGGGCCTCGAGCAAGGCTCTCTCAAGGAGGACTGCACACCCTGGGTGCCAGCCACGCATCCGGATGGCGCCCTCTACTACTTCGATCAAGACAGGGTGCGTGCGTCAGGCCCTTGCCAATAACAGATCGTGACCAACCGGCAATTGAAGAGGTTATTCACTGACACAGACATGCATAATCCCGCGTTACGGGAGGAAATGGAGGAATTCTATCACTATCTACAGACGACTCTGCATTACGTGGGGTTCATCCCGTCAAAGAATTACGATTTGGTGCTCGACATCTTACCCACGGAAGACGAGCGGGTATCGTGGTCTTATTACTACGCTTGTCATGAAACCCGGTGCTTGTTCTGGCTCGGTTCGTATGATGCAACCCAAATGATATCTGAACTACTCGGTGTCAGGTCGCCTGCCCATATCAGTACGTCGCAGATTTCATCCCCAATCTAAAGTCTGCTCACTCCAATTTGGTGCGCAGAGCATCGATTAGAGTCACTTTATTGGTACGTATACTGTCTCGGGGCTGGATTCGATTGTAAGTATATTGATATTTTCCAGGAACCACTGGTCTCTCTTTCCAGTCATTTTCAAGGATCGCCGTCTTGACCTTGCGGTCATTGATGAACTCGTGGGAGTCTTGTCGCATGGCTGCATGGGTACCTCTATGTCTCTTGCCCTGCTTTCGCCATCAATCTCAAGCATGGGCATCACAGATGTGATGACTTCACAGCTTTCGACTCTACCATACGATGCCAACACAATGCAGAAGATGCTTGAACTTGTACGAAACGCCAAGGGTATGCCAGAGCGCTACGAATGTGACATATTTTGCTGATCTCGTGGCTCAGAATCCGATGCTGGTTTGGTGTACCACACCACTGGAGTCAGTGAGTCGCAATAAAGATATTTGCTGTTCCTTACTGAGATGTTTCCTGAGCTCGATTACTTTCCTATTTTGGTGAGCCAGAAATCGTCGCAGTCTCACCGTCACCCACTAATGGGTGTGTACGTTCAGCGCACTGGAGGTTCCTATACTTCCATGGACAAGATAGCGCCCGTTTAGAAAGGCACAAGACAGTCTACACCTATCCAGGCCGAGAAAGAACTTTACTCATTACGTCACTCTCCCCTGCACTTTTCTTGGCACCGGAGGGCTATCTGCGAGAACTAGAGAAAGTGTGGATAGATGATGTCGTCTTTGAGAGGGATTGGAGAAAGTTCGTTTCTGGGCTGTTAAAAGAATGGGAACAACTAATTCTCTCGGTATGTTATCGCGCTACATCCAAACTAGAGTCCTTGTTCACTCGAACGATCTCACAGTCTACCGTGGTGCTTTCAGTAAATGTTGGTTTCCTCGCCATACCCGGCGTGATTGTTTCCAACATCAACAGCAATATTACCAGCACAAGCGAGGTTGTTATTTTCACGTCTCCCGCGCAGATCGCCAGCTGCATGTCAATAGTGGCCAGCGCCGGAAGCGTTGTGATCGGCTTGCTCCTAGTTCGCCGCAACAGTGCGAAACAGAATGAGGACCCGGCAGGCGCGGTGAGTGGACAAGAAGAACAACTGGATCTCCGTGCCTGCTAACTGAAAGCGCTGCGGCAGTCAAACTACCTCTTCCAGATTACGCACCGAGTCTTTGGCCTGGAACCGATGGCTATTGTCTTCAGTCTTCCATGGGCATTGCTTATGTGGTCGTAGGTCGTCTCCCGTCTCCAGTGGTTTTGCCTTGAACTCATTTATGACCCTTTCCTCCGGCTCTTGGGAACAGGATGGTGTCATTTTTCGTCGCATTGTCACTCTTTTGCTTCAGGACCTCAAATGCCCCTACAAGACAATTCGTTGCGGCGACTTTTGTTGTTGTGACAGCCCTCGTTGGATGGTGCATACGATGCACTTGGGGATCTAGTGGCGCTATGGAGGCGTGGTACGGTGGCCTACTACCATCCACCACACGTGCGCTAAATAATGCTCGCACTGCGGGCCACCAAATTTTAATCGACCTCGGCCTACGTCAGGATCCTCGCTCTCTAGCTACACCAGACAGTGTACGCGCGAGGCCGTATAGTGAAGGAGTGGATTCCATTGCCTATGTACGTTGAGTCATTTGTTCCTACCCGGTGCCTAGCCTCATTACTTTACACCGCTAGACCTACAGCGCGTAACTTCCTGTATTTTTGACCCGATGTTGTCAGATGCTTGGCCGTTGTTTCATTTATTACTCGATTGTATTCTGAATTGCCGTATCGCTGGCTGCTGTGGCAACAGTGATTTCTTGATCTCGAGACCTTAATGCCATAACATCCGCTATCCGTACTGTAGCGTAGTGTCATTCCAGCTCGTTCGTAGTTAATTGAAACCGCGCTCAGGACCCTTTTTAATCCAATATTCAGGGTAGTGGGAACTGATCGAGCGCGTGCCGGACGGAGTGAAGAATCGACATTAATCAGTGAAGTACTGAAGGAAATACAATTTTCCCAGCAGATACTATCAGATAATAAAGTTGATTTTGTGGCTTGTTCTATAAGCCTCTGCGGCCTCTCGGAATCATGCCAGTGTACAATCAAATCAAGCTCGGTTCAAACAAACCGGAGATCCTGTGTACTGACCAGGCCGAGATCAGGGCGAAGGCGTGCTTTCTCATGAGCCGCATGCGGGGGCTTAGTACTCTCAGTCCATTCTCGCTGCCTGGCAGTGAGCTGTAGTGACGTTAGTAGGGGGCCGATGATTATTCCGGTTCACAAAGGTGGCAAACTCGCGATCTGGCTTTGACAGGTCTGCGCTGGGTGCGCGTACTACATCGCATATCTCCTTCAGAACAAGGCTTTTTTCTCGAACAGCGACTAATCGTGTCCAGAATCGAACGGGTACTTAAGCACTTACTGTAAGCACTTATGCAGTACTTATGCCCTCAGGCTACTGTAATCAAGACTGAGCCTGTACGAGTAGGCAAATGCCGAAGGGGCCGTAATACCGGGCCGGGTGTGCAACGCGAAGCTATTGAAGTTTGACTGCCACTGGCAACGCAATGTCCTTCCTGCGAAAGTTCTGGCAATCCATCTCTCGTCCTGTGTGTCTTTAACACCCTTTTTTTCTCCAGAAGATACTCTATCTCACTCTCTTTCACAGCGCTACCTTATTGGAAAAGATCTAGAAGGTGTGGGCGATTTCTCAGCTGTTCCTTTTGCCAACACCGTAATATTCTCCCCCAAGGCAATAGGTTCTATGAGTACCCTAGTCTTTCGGATGGTGTGTTCCGGGTTTTGTAGGCCGTGAGTGGTAAGATTTATTTGAACGTAGACCCACTCCGGACGCGTCGGAGAGTTCAGTATAGAGTGTACGAAGACATGTGGCACTACATAGGTGGTAAACGACGTCTCCCAGGTTCGTGTTACTTTCCCTAGGCGATGAACTGACTCGTCCATTATCTGAGTGTTCCGAATGCAGTTCAATGGGTCTCTTGGCTCTCGCATACCCGACCAGATCCACCCACTCTTGAGGTTTGTGGTCATATCTCTGGGCGAGGGTGTATCACCTTTATCACTCTGATACTCTTTTCAGGAGCTCCAGGCTGACCTGGAGCGTCAACGGCGCGTACTCTACAACGCGGCTGTTCTTCAGGCCAGGGACCAGGACGAACGCGCGCGCATCTCCGCTGCCTCGGCGCCATCGGTGACTGAAGATCCTCCTTTCCTGACTCCAGAAAACATCCCCATGATGCAAAGGGACGAGACCTCGCAGTCGGTTGGAGCTCCGGAGCCACCACCGCATTCCTCGCACCCTATAGATAGGCCAAGACAAGCCCCGCGTCCCTCTCCCGATCCAGAGCTGCCTCCTCCTGTTGGAAAGGATAGAGACTGGCAGCCTGAAGCGTGGACACCGCAGACTACTCGTAGGCGCGGAGGCTAACGGCCCTGTCGAGCCCATGTTTTGAGGTCCCTCTTTTGTCGTATCCGGATTCATTTTTCTGAAAGATCGACTATTTATAATTTAAAATACTTCTCTCTCTCAGCGGGATATCCTACGGGAGAAGTGTGGATTTTCTTGTTCGCACTCAAAACTCTCGGAGCCTTTCATGGAGTCATTGACGGTACTTGCACTTTGGTGTATGTAACTAGATGTTCCTAGTCAGGTCGTACGGGAGTTCGTTAAAACAAGAAACGGACAACTGCAATTACTGGAAACAACAGCAGAGTATGCTAGTGTCATACACCTACCACTGTGGGGCCCTAGTTGCAGCGCAACTGTACGAACGCCGTGGGGTCTAGTACTGTACTCCCGCCAACACTTCAATGGCTCCCCAGATGATGTATCCCAAAGCCCATACTTCCGACACTTCCCTTTAATTGCGACGCAAACAAAGTGAATACGCATGAGCGGCCGTAGTTGCACGTTGCACGGGATATTTCAAGATACCGAGGAACGGATGTCCGCGTACCCTCTGGGAATTAGAAGCGGCGGCCAACTGTATCCGCATGCCTGCTGTTGCCCGAATGTCGTGCCCAGCGTAGAATGCTAAGCGCAAGGCGCCGTGGCCACAATAACCTGACGCGGATGATGGAGAGACTAGGGTACGCTGGATATTGCTTCAGTGGGATGGATGTGTGGTCCAGTGCGAAAATAGCGAGCTGCTGAGATATGGCCAAGAAGGAACGTCGTTTGGCCACCCGGATCGGAAGATAACACTTTGTAGAATTTCGAGGACAATGGTGCGGAAGTGGAGTGGAAAAGAGACCGATCATCGTTCCTCTGTACGCCCGGGATTGGAGTGTTAGGACTCCCAGCAAAGTCAAGGGTACCATTCTCATCGTCTTTACTTTTTCCAGGCATCGCAAACTCGTGAATTGCATGCCAACCGCTTTCGAGCCGTATCTACCGAATCGCCTTGGTGCGCTGCGTCGGAAGCCATCAGACATAGAAGTCCCTCTTCGTCTACACACCTTTGTTGTGTGCGCGCCTGACATCCAGGATGGGCGGTTGGTCCCACTATTTTTGTCGTAGAGCATCAGAACAAAGGGGCCAACGATCAACAGCTAGTGAACTTAGTCGGGATGGGGCACGGGTGTAACCTACAAACAATGCCATCGTCTTTTGCTCACTGGCTCAATGTTTGCTAGGGACGCGCTGGCATCAGTCATTGAGCCGTGTGTCCAGAGAATACGCAGCGTTGGTTATCTTAGATATATGCTACGGGATATTAGTATATTATTAGTGTAGATCCAAAAAGAGAAAGATACTGGCGGACCCTTCGTGATGAGACGCCCAGCTATTCAGCAAAAACACACCCGTTGTCCTCCGCTTCCCGGCCCTAGTTCTGCTCACTTCGAATGGCCTTACTACTCAAACTTCTTCGTGATGTTCTCCGCAAGTTTCGCTTTACAAGAGGTTTGGTTCATGGTTTCTTCAGGCGTTGGGTCTTGTTTTTGGCCTTCCTCGGCCGCAGGTTGGGCGTTTGGCACCCGTGGAGCGACAGAGGACGTGGCGCATTCCAAAGAGCTGAGAAAGCTGAATCGTCGTCTCTCAATACGACCCGCTTGAGGAAATGTGGGGTAGCAGCAGCACGCATTCCAGCGTCGGCAAGCCACCCGAGTTTACGTAACACCTCGGGTACAAGCTGGCTTGCAACCACAATCAACAACCGCGTCAAGTGCCACTCCTCCGGCTGCCAACCTCACAGTGGAACCTCCGAGTCACCGCGATCATGCCAATCCTTCGTCTTCCTTTGAAGTGAAGATTCATTCCAACCGTAGATCCACCGACTCGGGCATTCGGAGCTGCTCCAGTGATAGGCTCTCTATCTTCCAAACACATTCTCACGAATCTATTCATACGTCAATCAGTCCACCAACGCAATTTCCTGGAGACCCTATCCACCAACCCGGACGTGGAACTTCGGCGTCTCTGTCAAGAGAGCGCTCGTCGAGTTCACCTTGCACGACAGATCGCATTCCTCAGCCTCGTCTTGAAGTCGATGTCACAAACCTACGTCCTCAAACGCAGGTTGGCAACAGAAACAGTCCCATAGATCCTCCCTCGGCTACTCCCTACGCAGATGCGCAACTAAGCCCACCAAGTATCTCCGGATTTCGCAGCAGGCGGTCTTCGACGACGAGTGTGATTGTGGAAGTAGTGAATCCGTCAACAGATTCGCTCCCTCACAGGTTTTTCACAGGCGAATCACCACTGACAGAGGAGCCATACAGCCTAGGGCATTTATCCGTCGTCAACACCCTCGATCTACGTGAAGGATTACCTGAACACGACTCTACGACCTCTTCCTCTTCTGCCATGTCGAACTTCGAACTACCCCCTGGTCGCATCTTGCAATTGATACACTCCGAACAAGTTCCAAGATACGCAAAGGATGTCATAGTGCAAGTATATTATATTATCATGACTATCAAACCACTTAGTCTTTTGGCAGGTCGCGCGAAAGAGCATTCTTTGAAATTCCACCTCTGACAAGGACGTTTCCTCAGTATGCATGAGACTTACATGGCTATCGATGTCTAACAGAGACCGCTCCCTAGTGTCTCAAAGCAGATAAATTTTGAGCAAGGCACTCTCAAGGAGGACTGCGCCCTGGGTACCAGCCACGCATCCAGATGGCGCCCTCTACTTCTTCGATAAAGACAAGGTGCGTGCATCAGGGACCTTACAAAAAATAATTTGTGACCAACCGGCAATTGAAGAGGTTATTCACCCACACAGACATGCATGACCCCGTGCTAAGGGAGGAAATGGAGGACTTCTATCACTACCTACAGAGGATTCTGGATCATGATGGAGTAGCTATCCCATCAAACAACTATGACCTGGTGCTCGGCATTATGCCCTTAGAAGACGGGCAGAAATTGTGGTATTATTACTACGCTTGCCATGAAACTCGATGCTTGTTCTGGCTAGACCCGTACGACGCGACCAACGCGATATCTGAACGACACGGCGTCGGGTCACCTGCCCATGTCAGTGCGTCACAGATTTGATCCTCAGTATACTCTGTTTCCACTAATCTGGTGCACAGAGCATCGATTAGAGGATCTTTTTTGGTGCGTCGACTATTCAGTAGGCCGGACTTTGTGTAAACGTTGATCCTCTCTCCCTAGGACCCACTGATCTCTCTTTCCAGCCGTTTTTGAGGGTCGCCGTCTTGACCATGCGGTCATTGATGAACTCATGGGGGTCTTGTCGCATGGCTGCATAGGTAAAAATTTCTTGCCCTGCTTTTCGCCATAGATCTCAAGCATTCACAAATATATTGACTTCACAGTTTTCGACTCTGCCATACGATGCCGATACAATGCAGAAGATGCTTGAACTTGTACGAAACGCTAAGGGTATGCCAGAGCGCTAGAATGTGACACGTTTACTGATCTCGTGGCTCAGAATCCGATGCCGGTTTGGTGTACCACACCGCTGGAGTCAGTGAGTCGCGGTAGAGATATTTGACTTGTTCATTATTGAGATATTTCCTGAGCTCGATTACTTGCCTTTTTCGGTAAGCCATGAATGGTCGCAGTTTCATCGTCACCCACTAATGGGTGTGTGCGTCCAGCACACTGGAGGTTCCTATACTTCCATGGACAGGATAGCGTCCGTCTAATAAGGCATCAGCTAGACTATACCGGTGCAAAACAAGACCGAACCCTACTCATCACGTCGCTCTCCCCTGTACTTTTCTTCACTCCCGAGAGCTATCTGCGATTACTGGAGATAGTGTGGGTAGATGGAGTCGTCGTTGGGGAGGCTTGGAGAAGACTCATTTCCAGGCTATTGAAAGAATGGGAGCAATTAATTCTTTCGGTACGTTATTGCGTAACCTCCAAGCTAGAATCTTTATGTTTTATGCAACGATATCACAGTCAACCGTGATGCTTTCAGTATATGTTGGTTTCCTCGCCATCCCCGGCGTGGTCGTTTCCAATCTCAACAGCAATATAACCGGCACTAATCAGGTTTCTGTTTTTACATCCCCCGCGCAAATTGCCAGTTGCATGTCGATAGTGGCCAGCGCTGGAAGCATTGTGATCAGCTTGTTCCTGGTTCGTCGGTCCGGCCCCCAACAGAATGTAGGCCCAGCAGGCGCGGTGAGTGAGCTGTAGCACCTGGGTCTCCGTGCCTAGCTAAGCGCGCTTTTGCAGTCGGCCAAACACTACAAGATTACTCACCCGATCTTCGGTCTGGAGCCTCTGGCCATTATCTTCAGTCTCCCGTGGGCATTGGTTATGTGGGCGTAGGTCCTCTCCCGTCTCCAGCGGCTCGTCTTCAAACTCATTTATGACCGTCTCATCCGGCTCCCGGCAACAGGATGGTGACATTTTTCGTCGCGCTGTTGCTCTTTTGTTTCGGCACCTCAAACACCTTGACAAGGATATTCGTTGCGGTGACCTCTGTTGTTGTGGTCGTCCTCGTTGGATGGTGTATACAGAGCACATGGGGATCCATTGGTACTATGGGGACTTGGTTCAGTGGCCTGCTATCATTCATCTCGCACTGGCACGCTCTAGTCAGCACGCGTGCTACGTGCGACCGAATTTTGGCCCTAGTTGACTTCAGGCCTCATCGGGAATCTTCCTCTTCACCCGCATCGGATCCTGCTAACAATGTACACTCGATGCCTGATCGTGTAGTAGTCGGTGTCTAGCGTTATTCGTGGTGTTATGTAATTAATCGAGACTACGCTCCTGTAGTAAGGGTGCTGGATACCGATCAAGCGCATTGGAAAACTGCCGCACAGAGCGTAGAATTAATGGTGAAGTGCTGAAGGTAGTGCATACTGATTATAACACACCGTAGCCACTATCAGGTAATAGGGTTGTTTTTCGGGCTTCTACGACAGCGCGGCGACCTCTCAGAACCATGTACAACTATCAGAATCAACCTATTTTTCTATAATCCTGGAATTAGTGGTCGAATGAAGGAAAGCGGGTTGGATGTAAGCTACGTCACAGACAGAGAGCCGCGGCCGTTGGGAAAGAATAATACTAGCTAAGGCAAAGAAAACGGGCCCGGAATTGCCCTGAGCCCTGGCAAAGCAAAAGTTTCACGTACCATAGCCTACACCAGTCGAGTTAACGTCTTGACTCACCTACCCCTCGTACGGCCTAGCGTAGAAAGTCAGTGTCTTGACCATAGCCTTTTCTCTCCTAGAGCTGTGTAACAGGTTAAGATGGCCACAGCCCGAGCACGGGAGTTCTAGAGTTAAGCTAACAATGGGGCAGCGCTGTGAAGTACCTATTCAACAGGGCCCATCTCCTGTACCATTGCCATTGGTCGATATCATGCGAACCCAATGGCGGACCAAATAAATAAATGGACCGCTGCCGACCGCATCAAGAGAGGTCGTTCATAGGTCCGGCAGAACGGATCCGTCTGATGGACAACTAAGGACCCAGTAGAAAGTCCTCTAGAGGACGCGCAAAGCACCAGAACACATCAGGGCGGAAGTAGGTCCGGTTTCTAGTGAGTATGACCACACCCATGTCTGTCCATGATCGGCGGAGTGTGCTGGATAGGAGAACCCAGGTGACTTTATGCGGCAGACCTGGAGGCGCGGGGGCATGAGGCTTCCATGTGTCCAGGTAAAAACGTCGCCACAACCCTTTCCCCTTGACCGCATGAATTCTGCCTGTTCTTCATGGACCGCGCACTCAAATTATTTCTCAAATTTCTGTGCAAGTTACGCTTTACAAGGGGGTTCGTTCACCATTTCTTCAAGCGTTGGGCCTTGCTTTTAGCCTTCCTCGGTCGCAAGTTCGGCGTCTGGCACCCGGGTGACGATGGAAAAGGGGGTACGGTGACGTCTCGGAAAACTGAGCAGGCTGACGGTTCATTTGGTGGCACCAGGACCCAGTTCGACTCGAGGGAACGGGCGGCGGCTGCGAGTTACATTCCGGCGAGACCGAGGACGCATTACGTGTCAAATGCTACTCACCCGGCGCCACTGACTCCGAGTCCCGGACATCTCACTGCAGCACCTCACCCGGGCTATACCTCCCCGTCAAGGTCACCTTCCCCAAGAGAACAGCTTCTTCCGTCAACAGTCAGCCCTCCGACCAACCCACCGCCGTTGACGGAGGATCCATATTCTATAGGCTCTTCGACTGCCCATTCGTCCCTTACCTCAGATGCCCCTGATTTACAATCCCCTCAACTCTCAACTGGGACCGCTTCTACTCAACCGAACTCCGACTTGTCTATAAAGCCTATGAACCCCGACCAGGTTCCGCGATACACAAGAAGGAATCCGGTGCAAGTAGATGTCATTACTCCTACCAAACCCATATTTACGTTTGTTGTCAGATCCCGCTCAAGGAAGCCGCCCCGCAAAATCAAGCCGTTGACAACGTTTCGTCCCGAGCAAGGTCAAGAGGGTGACTGGGTCTCGGCTACTCACCCAGATGGTGCTCTTTATTTCTACGATCCAGCTAAGGTGCGTGCGTTAGCGTCTTATGCATATCCGATCGTGACCGACACATGACTGACACGACTAAAGAGGTTGTTCACTGACACAGACATGCACGACCCCGTATTAAGGGGTGAAATAGCAGACCGCTATGACTACCTACAAATGATTTTACTTGCTAAGGGACCCCCACCGAAAAACTGTGATTTGGTGCTTGACAAGCACAAAGAAGGCGGGCAGACGCAGTGGTTTTATTACTACGCCTACCCCGAAACACGTTGCTTGTTCTGGCTCGAGACTTACGACCCAAAGGACATGTTATCCGAAGTATACTGGGTAGGGTCGTCTGCCCATGTCAGTGCGTGTCCTATTCGATTTATTCTGTCTATTCCTACTGATACGTTTCCAGTGCATCGATTAGAGGCTCTTTATTGGTGCTTCTGCTATGCTGAACTCGATCGTGATTGTATGATCTGATATTGTCACTCTAGGTCCCACTGGTCTCTCTATCCAGCCTTTTTTGAGGATCGCTGTCTTGAACCTGAGATCTATGATGAACTCGTGGGGATATTGTCGCATGGCTGCGTGGGTAAATCCGCGTCTCTGGTTCTGCTTTCACAATGAAGTTGAAACATTGATATGACAGATGTGATGACGTCGAAGTCTTCGACTCTACCATATGACGACGGCACAATGAAGAAGATGCTCGAACTTGTACAAATCGCCAAGGAAAACGCCAAAGGTGCTGGACATTACATAGGTGACAAGTATCGCTGACTTTTGTGCCCCAGAGTCAGATCCCGAGTCCAAATCCAAATCTAACTCGATATACCACACTGCTGCAG
Organism: Lactarius sanguifluus; assembly: GCA_021527775.1. Taxonomy (NCBI): domain Eukaryota; kingdom Fungi; phylum Basidiomycota; class Agaricomycetes; order Russulales; family Russulaceae; genus Lactarius; species Lactarius sanguifluus. Next base: position 41,771 of record JAKEYF010000164.1, on the reverse strand, counting down.
TTAGTGAGTAACACAGACGTTTGACTTGTTATTATGTTATTTACGAGATGTGTCCATCAAGCTCGATTACTGTCCTTTTTTGGTAAGTCCCAAACGATTACGCCATCACTTACTAATTTCTGTGTTCAGCACACTGGAGGTTCCTATACTTCCATGGTCAGAAGAACGCCCGATTGGACAAACACCAGACAGTCTACCGTGACGCAAAACGAGAAAGAACCGTTTTTATCATGTTACTGTCCCCGGTGCTTTTCCTGGCGCCGGAAGTTCATCTACAGGAAATTGAGAAGTTGTGGACGGACGGAGTCATCATTGATACGACCTGGAAAAGTTTTGTTCCAAAGTTATTAGAAGAATGGCAAGAACTGATTCTCTTGGTATGTCCTCGCACCGCATCCAAATCAGAATTCTTAAACTTCACGTGATTGATATCCCAGTCGACTGTGATGCTTTCAGCAAATGTTGGATTCCTCGCCATCCCCGGCGTGGTCGTTAATATCACAACTCCCGCGCAGATCGCTAGCTACATGTCGATGGAGGCGAGCGTGGGAAGTATTGTGATTGGCCTTCTCTTGGTTCGCCACAACCGCTCTAAACAGGAGGAAGACCCGGCAGGCGCGGTGAGTGAACTAGTGAACAGCAGCGCCTGGTCTGTTATCTCATCACGCTTCGGCAGACGACCTACCTCACCCAGTACACTCACCCGAGATTCGGGCTGGAACCGATGGCCATTCTCTACAGTCTCCCTTGGGCACTGCTGATGTGGGCGTAAGTCTGTCGTCTCCTGGGATCCTTCATTGAGCTCATTTTTGTGATTCACCTCTTCTCCGACTCCCGTACGACAGGATGGTGATGTTTTTCATCGCGCTGTTGCTCGTATTCTTCCGCAGCTCGAACTCGTCAATGCAGATTTTTGCTGCGGCGACCTCGGCCATAGTGGCCGTCCCCATTTGGTGGTGTGTCCTATGGTCTTGGAGATCTGGTGATAGTGGGAAGCAGTGGTTCAGCAGCCTACCATCACCCATCAGGCATGTGCTCAGCGCCCCTCACGCTATCTACGTCCGACTCCCCCGCCTTATCCCACGTCGGGCTCGTCAATCTTCACCCGCATAAGATCACGCCTGTGGTGTACGTTCGACAACCGATTGCGATGGAGTGGGGTCGCTGATTCGCTTATTTATGTATTTATATAACATGTACCTTTTAGCATTTGTCTCTATTTCTATTCAAACATATGAGACGCGATACCACGACGCAAGCCACCACCACCTCATTTCGTGCGTGGTGCCGTAGTCATCACAATAGCGGTCACAGCAAGAGGACGTCCATTTTTTGTCCTCACGCTCGTTCCCTTGCCCTGGGTATAGGGTGTGTTGGAAACTTTAACCCCAACCGCGGGCGGGGATGGCTTCGTTCGTGGCACGTAGCGTCCTATCTCATTTCCAGGCTTGATGCGTACTCTCCATGCCTGGTCGTGAGGGAGTGGGGGTTGTCATCTAGCGTCCCATAATACTATAAAATATATGCTACATCATTTGTTCCTTTCCTGTTGTCGCCCTCCTTTCTTCGCAGAGCGTTTTGACTCGATGTTGTCAGATGTTCGCCGCGAAATACAGGGATGGGCTTGCATCTCACGGTCATAGGACAGTTGTCTAGATGATGGCAAATGCATTAAGTGTCGACACTTCGCTATATCTTCATTCAAGGCATGCATACATCCCGTTTCCTTTGGGTCTGCTCGTATTAGGGCGTACGCGCAGCCATTACTTTAGTTGTACTCCGAACCGGCCTATCGTTGGTATGCTACCCGTATTGTTATGTAGTTAATCGAGACCGCGCTCCTGAACCTTGTAGTTCAAATTATCAGGTTACTGGGTACAGATCGAGCGCATCGTAAAGCTATGGCAGCACCCCGACTTTCTCGGATCCATGTACAATTAACTGTAAGCTCGCCATAAACACAGAGCCACGGCCATCGACAAAGAATAACATAAAGGATAGGCTCAAGCAAAGAAAAGGGGCGCAGAATTGCCCTGAACCCTGGCGAAGTGAAAGTTTCACGTACCACAGCCTAGCGTAGAGAGCCAGTGTCTTGATCATAGCTCTCTCTCCTAGAGCCATGTAACAGGTTAAGACGATCACAGTCCGAGCACGGAAGTTCTAGGGTTAGATAACATAACGGGGCGGCGCCGTGAAGCGGTGGTCGATGTGATGCGAACCCAATGGCGGGCTCAATTTTTTATACAGGACCACGTTAAGAAGAGAGGCTGTCCACAGATCCGGCAGAAGGGATCCGTCTGATGGACAGCTGTAATTGTAAGGGCGAAGTAGACAGTCTTCTAGAGGATGCTAAGCACCAGGACGCATCAGAGTGGAAGCTGGACCAGTTTCGGTGATTGTGACCACGCCTACCTTGGTCCATGCTCCACCGGCCTGAATGAAGACACCCAGGTGACTTTATGCAGCAGACTCGGGCTGCGAGGGACATGAGGCCTTCAGGTGTTCAGGTAAAAACGTCGCTATAGCCCTTTCCCCTTGATCGCATGAGTCCTGCTAGTACTTCATGGACCGCATACTCAAAGTATTTCTCAAATTTCTGTGCAAATTACGCTTTACAAGAGGATTCATTCACTACTTCAGGCGTTGGGCATTGCTTTTAGCATTCCTCGGTCGCAAGTTCGGCGTTTGGCACCCGTGTAACAACGGAAAAGGGGACTCTGTGACACCTCGGAAATGTGAGCGGGCTGACTGTTCGCTTGGTGGCACTAGGACCCGGTTCGACTCGAGGGGATGGGCGGCGGCTGCAAGTTGCATTCCGGTGTCGGTACGCAGATCGAGGCCACGTCACGTGTCAAATGCTACTCACCCGGCGCCGGCGCTACCTACTCCCGAGCATCTCACTGCAGCGCCTCACCCGGGTTATGCGGACTACCCGTCAAGGTCACCTTCCCCGAGAGAACAGCTTCTCTCATCAATCCCGCCAAGTAATCCCGAATATCGGTTTTCGAATGTATCCGGCGCCGTGGCCATCGTGAGCCCGTCAACAGGATCGCTCACTCTCAGCCCTTTGACCAACCCACCGCCGGGGGATCCATCTTCCACAGGCTCTTCGACTGCACATTTGTCCCTCACCTCAGGTGCCCCCCATCTACAGTCACCGCAACTCTCAACTGGGACCGCTTCTACTCTACCGAACACCGACCCGCCTGGTTGTTGCTCTGTGAAGCCTATGAACCCCGATCAAGTTCCGCGATACACAAGGAAGAATACGGTGCAAGTAGATATCATTACTCCTACCAAACCCGTACTTATGTTTGTGGTCAGACCCCGCAAAACGAATGACTTCAAAATTCCGCCGTTGACAATGGCGTTTCGTCCCGAGCATGGCCCAGAGGGTTGTGCTCCTTGGGTCTCGGCTACTCACCCAGATGGTGCTCTTTATTTCTATGATCCAGCTAAGGTGCGTGCGTTAGCGCCTTATGCATACCTGATCGTGACCGACACATGACTGACACGACTAAAGAGGTTGTTCACTGACACAGACATGCACGACCCCGTATTAAGGGATGAAATAGCAGCCTCCTATGACTACCTACAAAAGATTCTACTTGCTAAGGGACCCCCACCGAAAAACTATGATTTGGTGCTTGACAAGCACAAAGAAGGCGGGCAGACGCAGTGGTTTTATTACTACGCCTACCCCGAAACACGGTGCTTGTTCTGGCTCGAGACTTACGACGCAAAGGACATGTTATACGAAGTATACGGGGTAGAGTCGCCTGCCCATGTCAGTGCGTCTCCTATTTAATATTTTTTCTCTCTGTTCCTACTGATACTTTTCTCAGAGCATCAATTAGAGGCTCTTTATTGGTGCTTCTGCTATGTTAAAATCGACCTCATTTTATGATTTGATATTTGTCTCTTTAGGTCCCACTGGTCTCTCTATCCAGCCTTTTTTGAGGATCGCTGTCTTGAACCTGAGATCTATGATGAACTCGTGGGAATATTGTCACATGGCTGCATGGGTACATTCGTGTCCCTGGTTCTTCTATCATAATAGTTCGAGCATTGATACGACAGATGCGATGACGTCGAAGTCTTCGACTCTACCATATGACGACGACACAATGAAGAAGATGCTCGAACTTGTACGAAGCGTTAAAGGTACGATGGAGCACTACAGAAGCGACAAGTGTCGCTAATGTTATAACCCAGAGTCCAATTCCAATTCCAATTCGATGTACCACACTGCTGCAGTCAGTGAGTAACACAGACGTTTGGCTTGTTCTTTATAACTTCTTATGTTATTTACGCTGTCAAGCTCGATTACTGTCTTTTTTTGGCAAGTCTCAAAACAATTACGTCGTCACTTACTGACTTATATGTTTAGCACACTGGAGGTTCCTATGCTTCCACGGTCAGAAGAACGCCCGTTTGGGCAAACACCAGACGGTCTACTGTGACCTAAACGAGAAAGAACCATCTTTATCATGTTACTCTCCCCGGTGCTTTTCTTGGCGCCGGAAGTTCATCTACAAGAAATCGAGAAATTGTGGACAGACGAAATCATCATTGATACGGCCTGGAAAAGTTTCATTCCAAAGCTATTGGAAGAATGGCAGGAACTGATGCTCTTGGTATGTCGTCACACCCATCCAAACCAGAATTCTTAAGCTCACGTAGATGATATTCCAGTCGACTGTGATGCTTTCAGCAAATGTTGGATTCCTCGCTATCCCCGGCGTGGTCGTTAATATCACAACTCCCGCGCAGATCGCTAGCTACATGTCGATGGAGGCGAGCGTGGGAAGTATTGTGATCGGCCTTCTCTTGGTCCGCCACAACCGTTCTAGACAGAAGGAAGACCCGGCAGGCGCGGTGAGTGAATTAGTGAACAGCAGCGCCTGGTCTGTGTGGTTATCTCATCGCGCTTCGGCAGGCGACCTACCTCACCCAGTACACTCACAGGAGATTCGGTCTGGAACCGATGGCCATTCTCTACAGTCTCCCTTGGGCATTGCTGATGTGGGCGTAAGTCCGTCATCTTCGGGGACCCTTCATTGAGCTCATTTTTGTGATTCCCCCTCCAACTCCTGTACGACAGGATGGTGATGTTTTTCATCGCGTTACTGCTCGTATTCTTCCGCAGCTCGGACTTGACAATGCAGATTTTTGCTGTGGCGACCTCGGCTATCATGGCCGTCCCTATTTGGTGGTGTGTCCTTTGGTCTTGGAGATCCGGTGATAGTGGGAAGCGGTGGTTCAGCAGCTTGCCATCACTTATCAGGCGTGTGCTCAGCGTTCCTCACGATATCTACGTCCAAATCACCCACCTTATCCCACGTCGGGCTCGTCAATCTTCACCCGCATAAGATCACGCCTGTGGCGTACGCTCGATGGCCGATTACAATGGAGTGGGGTTGCTGATTCGTTTACTCATGTGTTTATATGACATGTACCCCCTAGTATGTGTCCCTATTTCTATTCAAGTATCATGAGGCGCGACACCACAACGACGCAAGCCACCACCACTTCATTTCGGGCGTGGCGCCGTAGTCTTCACAGTAGCGGTCACAGCAAGAGGACGTCCACCTTTTGTGTTGGTTCCCTTGCCCTGGGTATAGGGTGTGCTGGAGGAACCTTTCACCCCAGCCGCGGGTTGGGATGGCTTCGTTCGTGGCACGTAGCGTCCCATCTCCTTTTCCAGACTTGATGGGATTAAAAGCTGACTGTCAATACAAAGTCGTGGCGGACGAAAAATAAAAAGGATACGCACGCTTCGGTCTCTGGGCCGGTCCCATCACTCGAGCCACCGGACCCATCACCGACATCAGACTGAGTGCCGTCGTCGTCGTCATCTGTGCTTGATGTATTGAAGTTGGCATCGGCACTGGCACTGGCAAACAAAGATGGCACATTTAGACGAAAGTATGAAGGGGCAGGCGTAGAACAAGCCCATGGCAATTGACCTACTTAGGACAATGGTCACCGACGACACGGTCTTCTAAGACAGCATCACTATTTCTGTCCAGATTAGCTTTGAGCTGGTACACGGGTACTTTGAGATCAGGTCGCTTACAGCTCATGCTCTATAGCTATGGGCGCAACTGTAGTAGTGGCCGACATTGTAGGGCTATGAATTGGTCCTTGGTCTTTTTGTGAAGAGGGAGGTTGTACTGAGACCTGGGGCCCGGAAAACAAGCGATTTATGCCAGTTGTCGTACACGAAAATGCTGTGTGTAAATTTTACAAAGGCGATGATCAGAAGTTGACGCGACGTCGCCTGGAGATTGGATGAGGAAGTCTTCGTGGATTCGTACGAGGCAGTTCAATCAAATCAGAGACGTTCGCAGACTCGGAAGAAGGTACTGTTGTTCCAATCTACTGGGGCAGTACAGTTCGACGCGAATACCGGGTTCATAGGCCCTGTCACTGTAAGGGCAGCGCATCCCATTCGGGCTATTCGGCCCTTGTAAGTAATGCATATGTGCCCAGCATTTGAACCCAGACGTACCATTTTCCTGTACAGGACTTGTGCATTGTATATAGGCACCCTGGCTGACCAGTTGTCATTTCGGGTGCAATTGGGGCGGAGGCGTCTAGGCCGGTGTGCGAACTTACTCAGGACTCGGAGGCGATGTGTGCCGGCGTCAGCGGGTCTTTGAGCGGTGTATGCCTCGGAGTCTGTGAAACCAAAGAAAGGTAAAGCGCAGAACACCAGGTGTGCGGCGACACCAAGGTGGGTTTACAGCGGTTTTCATATCGATAGAGCGCTTTCCCAAAAAGCGTTGATCTGGCGGGGTTTCGGGAACCCCCGCATCGAGGCTTACCAGTGGCTTGCCGGTTTTTTTGAAATCTTTTTGAAATAATAATAATAATATACCGGGAAAATGATAGAGTACCAACGCCTTGAGAAATAAGACAATAAAAAAATGTAAGTCTTATTTTTTTCTGATCGGATCTCGGATAATAGTTATCTTCATTGCCCGCTCACCCCGCCAGATCAACGCTTTTTGGGAAAGCGCTCTATCGATATGAAAACCGCTGTAAAGCGCTGCGGGCCAGTTGGATAGATTAGGCACAAGTACAAGAGCGGTGACAGTGACTACTGAGTATAAGGTTTACGGGCGATCGATCGGAGTTATGATCGGGGTCGCCCCTGTGTATGAAGTATTGGTACAGTGACTGTACAGTACAGTAACGCCGGTGGGTCACGGTCCTCCACTGGCACCTCCGTGCCCTCCCTGTCCGAATTTTATCGTCATCTATCGTGCCAATGGCATTGAGAACCAAACCAGAGCCACAGGTGCGAAGAGCCACGGATACATCAGTGATGATACATAGCCCTGCACCGCCTTGGTGGCTACAGTAGGCCTTTAAAACACTCCATTCATGGCGCTGTACCGCCGCACGGCTGCAGTGCCATAGTGTGGATAAAGGACAGCGATTCGTTGTGTATAAATTGTAAACGTCGACATTGGTCTCCTCAGCAGTGCCCAATTCTTCACCTCCTCACAGTTCAGACGCGTCTCTCATTCCCTCATTCAACAATGTCTGCCGTTGACGTTTCTGGTATGATGAGTGTAAGCAAGTTCAACTTATTCCCGATTCTCCCATCCACCGTTAGGGACTCAAGGTATCGAAGTGTCGTGCGGTAAGCTGGAGATCCATCGGGCGCTCCCCGACCGCCTCAATTTTTTTTTTTCAGTGTGCGCGTTTCACCAACCATTATTCCATCCGGAGCCAATCTTGTATCGGCGTGCGTCGGTTTTCTCCGTTTGTTGCATTAGGACTTTCGTGACTTATTACCCCAAAGGCCGTCCTACCAGTCCCAAGGATGGACCATATCCTCACACCCAGAGGGTAAGCGTTATGCCCATGTCAAGGCACAAGCGGGAATCACAATTATCACGGAGGCCCACGTCGTCGAGCCTGGGGTTTTGGAACAGCTAGATGCCTGGCTGGCCATTATCTATGACATGATCACCGGAGAAAAGGTCCATCTTCTAGAGACTTCCCACCTTTTCCTAGAAATTTGCCAGGATTCGGGCACTTGCAACTATTACTTCGCGGAACATGGTCTCCGCACCATCTTCTGGTTGCACACAATCGACACGATTAGCGTCAGACTTCCGCCTTCCTATTCAAACGGTCATCTCCGTATGCGTTTGTATCAATTTACCTTGCCGAGTGAGCTAAAGTTTGCGTCCAGAATATTCTCTGGAAGAAAATTATTGGATTCATGTAGAGCTGTTCCCAGAGACCGCTTCCCAATATTCTGAGACCGCCCTGAACGAGCTTCAGGCCACTTTTTTACATGCCCGCGCAGGTAAGGCAGGGAATCGTTTGCCCACGTACTTGGGAGTGACAGACAACATTAGATGCACTTACCTCGGAAACACCCACTTTTCCCTACACGGCTAATCAGTGTCAAGATTTTATCGAACTTCTTCAGTGTAGTAAAGGTGTGTTTCACTTAGTACATTTTGTGTGGCCTTCAGTTGACCGCTTTTTGAAGCCCATGCTTCCAGCCCTCACATCACTACTTACGTTGCGAGGTTATGGGCGACCGTAGGCAAGTTTTTTGCTCCTTTGGATCGTGAGACCTTCATGATCGTTCTTGCTTGCTGTAGCAAACCATCGCTTTTTCATCCATTTCGGCGAAGATCACTGCCGCCTGTCCTCCGATCAAGCTATCTTAGAGGTGCCGAATAACAAGGAAAGCCTTGTCTTGGCAATCATATCGAAGACGCTTCTTTTTGGTTTGCCTGACCGGCATCGAGCGCAGTTCGAGCGCCTTTGGGTTGATCAACTCGCTTATACGGCTGCTTGGCGTAAGCATGTTTCTGGGACGGTCGAAGATTTGAAGCAGATGATGTCCTGGGTGAGCTCAATCGCTACGTTGTGGGACCTTCGTTAACCATTTCTTTAAGGTCTTCGCACTTCTAATGTGAGAGAGCCTTCTCCTTGTGCAAGACCCGGCTAATGTTTTGTAACCCGCAGAGCAAATACTCTTATGATACAAATTTCCTCTTTCCTTGCTTTGACCAATTCATCATTGTTACTCTGTATCCTCGGCTTAGTTATAACATATGTCCTCTTGCAAGAACAGCAGAGACTAGTCGATACGACTGCCACCACCGCAGTGAGCATGGCGACGCCCTTGTATCTGGTATTCGCGGTTAACCTCGATATTTTGACAGGCTGTGTATCTAGACAACCGGAACACAAAAAGCTATGGTTTCCAGCCGATTGCGATTGTTCATAGTCTGCCACAGGCATTATTCGTCTGGGCATTGCTCTTGTTCCTGATTCAGGGTTTTTGGATTGCCCTGATGGATCTTTCTCTTACCTTACTCCTTTCTGCGCTTCTCCCGACAGCCGCCATGCTGGTCATAGCGTGTGTGGGCATCATGATATGGAAGGCTCTTCACCCACGCCAGAAAACCTTCGAGGACGCCATGCTACCACCACCTATATCGTCACTGACTCTTGCAGGAGAGCAGAAAGTGTCCCCCACAGCCGAGGTTATGGTTTAGACTTAGAAATGTACAACAGGACAATGTTCCGGCTCTGTGAAGAAGGCCCCAAAGTTAGTCGCAACAGTTCACGCATACGGAGTGCATACGGGCGCCACCACCTACACGTCACGGTCACGGCCTTCTACTCTGTCGCTTACTCTCGTCACTGCGGTCGCTCCCGATTTCGTGTCATCAACTGGCATGCATGTTCAATTCGCTCATCTTGCTTTTATATATATATCGGCATCTGTACCTCGCAACGGACGACTCCCTCGCTCCCGCTTTTTGTTCTCTGTTCACATGTATGTACAGTAAGACCTCGACTCTCGCCCTTACCCTGTAATAATTTTGCGTTTCCTTCCTCTGACCCGCTTGTGTATAGGTTTCCGTTAAAATTACGATGGCCGTATGCGATAGAAGTGGTCGTACATTAGTACCGTGAGGCACCCACGCGTTCAGCAAGTTAAGGAAGTGCATGACTCATGGCGTGTGTGTCCGGGACGATATGTGGCTAGGACCATTACCGAGCCCGGCCAGAGCGCATGTCAGCACGTTCTATTTCCAGCGAAGACTCAGCGCTCACTTTATCAAGCATGATACAGCCCCGCGCAATTTCCTTGAAATAGCGCTCAGGAGTGGCAATTTGGTCCGTGATGCGCCACCGCCACCAAAGTAATGCCAAGATTGTATGCGTGATGTTCGGGATCACAGGATGCTACAGTAACGTAGCTCAGACGCGGATAGAAGATGGACTTGGCATCAGAAGGTGGAAGTGAATCTACGAGCGCACCCTTTGCAATACCCGCGAGCTGTTGTGACAGCTTGTTGAGGAGAAAGACAGTCTGTTTGCCAGGATCGGGCGACAGTCTCTCGTAGCTTTCGACGACAAACAGCGAAACAGTTGCAGAAAATAGGCTAGTCTTCTGGAGAAAAACAGTCGAAACGCGGGAAATCAATGGTGCTGGAGTAATGGGACATACTCACGGAGAGGAGGATCCTCTGTAATATGACTTGTGTTTTAGTTCGAAAAATGCATCGCCATACTTCCTGGATTTGGCGAGACAAAAATCGAACACGGCCATGGAGGTGTCACCGTACTAGATGTGTCCATTGAAACGGTTAGGAAAATAGGGTTTCTCCAAGAATTGCTAGTACATACCGGCGTCAGTGACCGCACTATTGGTCACGCTGACACCATCTTGCGGTATTGGACCGGACATATTGGGAAAACTATTTCAGCCAGGGCCGTACTAGCGATTACGCATCACAAGTGCTCGTCTCGTACCCGCTCGGTGTCCCTGGTGGTAGTCGTCGACAAAGTGACCATTGTCTGGTATAGCCACTGGCAACGTGATCAAGCGTCGTGCCGCCAGCACCGACAACTCGCCCGTGGTCTGCGTAGCTCTTCTCGGATCTAAAGCCCAGCTCGAGATCGACGCGTCCCGCAATTCAGGTAAGTGGCCAGCGTAATAAAGCCTGCTTATCGTTCGCACATGTGCAATTACTGTACTGTAGGGCGCAAATCAAGCATCATGATGGCACGCATGCACGGGAATCAACCTATTTCAAGTCCGCCTGTCTCTCAACCTACAGAGTCTTACAGAGAGTTGATCGCGCAGTTGAGTCATCCTAGGCTACGAGATGCTTTGAATTTACAGGACCAACGCACCGTGAAGTGCTGGTGTGGGCCTGAGTTGCAGTATCCCACTGGCAGTCGTATCATATGTCAGGTGAGGGCCAGTTTCTTCAGTCATCAACCAGACAGCGAGTTGGCGTTCGCAGAGATTCAGACTAAACTAAGTTAGACAGATCTAGATTAGAGCAAAGCACACTTTCCTAGAAAGGGAAAGATTGCGGGAATGTCCGCTGCCATGAGTTTGAATGTCCAACGTTTGTGCATGTGATCGATCGGTCATCCGGTCATCCGGTGTGTCTGTCGTTCTCCGGCTCATTTCTGTTCGCATGCTTGCCCTGTGGTTCCCAGGAAACGACTGATGACAGCCAGCGACCATCTGGTCCAGATTATGCGAACTCACCAATGTGGGAGGAATCCGCCCTCTGCGGCGTCACGGGAGGTTCTCGAAGATCTCCGAGTGAGGCTGTTTGCGACCTATTGTCTTCTGACAGCTTCGGTGCGGGCGCCTTCGTAAGTAATATGTACTTTGACGGCAGAATAGTTAGCACAAGGAATGGACGCTTCACGGATCCCATCGTGCACTCCACCGCATTGATAGCCTACATCAGGTTAATCTCAATGACCAACTCCAATGCCCATATAAGTCGTGACCCCAATTTCCCGTTACGGCTCAACCCTGCCATGTCTCTTCCCGACCACGATGTTGACCTTGAGCAGGGGCAGGTGTCAGAGCAACCATCAGATGCGGGCACATCGAGTATGTCCACAATATTCTAGTGCCGTTGGTTAAATGGCTTACTCTTGGCGTCCTAGATCCAACTTCTAGTGGGCAACAACCCGTAGAACATCTGGGATCCATAAGACGTGCGAGCGTAGACCAAGGTCCGGCCGTGAACCAGCGCTATTATCTTTTGCCTGCTGACTTCGGTCTGTTGTCCAGATCTTGGCCTTTCACTCCCACATCCCGTGAGCGTTGGGACATCGCACAGTATGACTGGGCGCGAAGGTAAGTTGATGTCAACGACGCCGGGTTTATGTATCGACACATATACTAGGGTCTGTTCGTCCTACGTCACTCGTTTTGGAGGTAAACAATAATGAACAAGAAGGTATGCGAATTTACCTTTTAACACTCATGTTTCTCACGGCACGCCTAGATCCCACGAACACCCGTAGACAAGCGTCTTCCATGAGACAGGACTCTTCTCAGATCCCAGGTCAGTGGCGCCTTGTTCTCGTGACGTCTCCGAAGTGCTCAATCTTCGTCTAGGAAATACCACTCGTTCCCAAGGCGTGAATTACGGCCCAGGTAAATTGCTTTTATAGGGAAGTAGGGCAGGGTCTTGACGGATCTTGCTACTTTTTCAAGGGGAAATCTTCGGGGATCCCTCCAGACAAATGTGGACGCTATCCCTCTCTCAGTTTGAGAAGCACGACCGAGAGATAACTGACCGCTGGAAAAGCGATACCGATGGCGTTCTTGTCTTTGTCCGTCTCTTCAAGTCTGCTCGTCTCTCTTTAATTTGACTTTTTCAATAGACCGGTCTGTTCTCTGCGACCGTCGCAGCATTCGTCATCGAAAGCTATAAGAGATTGTCCGTCGATTCAGGCGATCAGACTGTCACTCTACTTTCCCAAATGTCACAACAACTCGTTGGCATCTCGAATGGCACCATCTTGCCCACCCCACTTCCTCTCAGTAACTCCCCACCAAACCTATCTTCAGCTGTCCGCGTCAATATCCTATGGCTCCTCAGTCTGGCCATCAGCATAACCTGTGCCCTTCTCGCGACCCTGATCCAGCAGTGGACTCGACGATATATGGCGCTTTCGTACCTTCATGACATGCCGCATGAGCGTGCACGAGTACGCACCTTCCTGTTCACTGGGATGGAACATTTTCGGATGAGGCAAGCGGTGGAGGCGATCCCGATGTTGCTTCATACATCGGTATTTCTTTTCTTCGCTGGCCTTGTCGACTTCTTCCTCTTGTTCAACCAAACCGTGGCCTGGGTGTTCATCGGGTGGATCGGACTGTTTGTGTCTATATACGCGGCTATGACGATCATCCCAAACATTATCTTCAGCTGTCCTTACCGCACTCCGTTCACCGGTTTATTCTGGAGGCTATCGCAGATGCTAGCCGTTATCACATTGGTTTTTACGGGTGCATTCGCGACTAGCCTCGATGGCTTCCTTCAGCACTCATGGGGGTTGTGGGGACGAGTTTACGGGGGGGTGTCCACGACTCTCGCGCCTCTTTTGGACAGAGAGAAACTGCTGAAACAGATCGCGACCCATAAACACTGGTTCAGCGAAGGGTTACACCAACGTGTTGTGTCCAACGCAATCGAGGCCTCGTCACTGGTGGACAGAGAAGCGCTGATATGGACACTTTCGAAGCTCGACGAAGACAAGGAGGTTGAAGATTATATTTCGCGTATCCCTGGATTTTTCGACTCGCGCGTGGTCCCCGAAGCGTTGCGGACGATGCTGGGTCTCATGGATTCTCCATCAAATGGTGGCGACTCTGTCCTCGCGGTGCGACTTGGTGGCCTTCTGAAGACATGTCTGCCAACCACGTCTGGCGTAGACCCCGGTGTCGACAAGAATCGTCTCAACATATGTCTCACAGCTATCTGGTGCTATACGAAGGGTTATAAGCAACCCAACTCGAAAGCGATCCCTATGTCCAAGTACTTCCGAGGGCTGTTCGCCGATGAAAACGAGATGAACACTCTCTTGGCAAACGACGACCATCATACCAAAGTCATGGTGTTATGTATGGGTTCGCTCCTTGTTGCGAGACTTATGGAGGAGATGCGTGGTCAAACAGCAAGTCCTCAAGTTTCGGAAGGAGAACTCGTGTTTCTCAAGAAGGCACTGGGCCCATTGTGGCGACTTGACTTGGCTGGTCACAAACCAACGCAACTTACGAACCTAGACTCGATGCTGAGCGACTTAGAGAAAGTCACTAAAGAGCACATGCCCGCAGGCGAGACGCTTGGCCACGAAGTTCTCGACACGATGAATATCCTGGCTGAAGATGTCGTAGACACCATTTCTTCTCTTCCCTCGACGGAACATCAGGGACCTGACCTATCAGTTCTCAAACGTGCCCAGGGATTACTTAAACGGTGTCTGACGCTGTCCGAACAATGTGGCGCGGACACCCATCTTGGTGGCCTCATGAGAAGTGACGCATTGGGTTCACTGGTCAAGATACTTGAAGGCCTTGATACCAAGCTCGCGCAGCATGCAAGTTCACACCCCCATCCCGAGTCATCCGCACATGTTCACGGCCCCGATGAGGAAGTACAGTTGACAACGCATGAAGGTGGTACGCCGCATAATTTCCTGTCCACCAGCGCAGCGCCATCGATGGACAAGGAAGCACTGTCCTCGACACTTGCCGAACTCTATGAGGACAATGAGTTCGAAGCCTTTGTTGCTCGCATCCCCACTCTTATTGACTCTGATGTCTCCGACACATCCATTGACAACATGTTCGATCTGATGGCTCCTTCAAGCGGGAGCGAGTCTACACTAGCCCCTCGTCTGCACAAGTTCTTCAAGGCATGTCTTCCAGGGAAGTCAACTCTGGATCCTGATGTCCGCAAACGTCGTCTCCGTTTTTGCCTCGCTGCGATCTGGTCCTATGCCAGGGCATATTATGCTGACCCTCACAAGAGACCTATTCCCGAACATTTCCAGAGGCTATTTGCCGACCCGAACGACATGGATCTCCTTTCGGCAGATGAGGAAACCGACATTCGAGTTATGGTGCTCAGTATCAGCTCGCTACTCGCCACAAAAATTGTGGAGGACATTCGCCATCGATCAGGGAATCCAACAGCGTCCGAAGGAGAATTGGCCTTTTTACAGAAGGCACTGAGCTCGTTCTGGCGGCCCGGCCTTCCCCCAGTCAGCCCCGGACCGACGGAGCTCGCGAATTTGCTCACTATGCTTGACGGCCTGTCCAAACTTTCTCATCAAGAAACGTCCCCTCCGGAGACAATCCGAGCTTCAGAGACGCTAGACGTTTTGGCGAGGGCCGTCCAGGACAGTCTGCCGGAAGACCCGCCTGTTGGCCCCTGGGGATCGTCTGCGTCGGTGATCGGGCATTCTAGTGAAGCGCTACAACAGTGTCTGTCGTTACTCAAACAGATTAGCGAAGGCGAAGGTGGCCTCGTGAAGGGCGCTTGGGTGGACGCATTGATCGGGAGGCTGAGTGACCTCGATGCCAAGCTTGCGCCGCCTACGGCCCCAGATCCCGCATACACTCGCCTACGTACCCAAAGCAACGCCTTCGGGGAAGTGCCATCGACAATTAACCTATTGATCACCCCAACGTCTGAAAACAATCCCTCTGAGGAGCAATATACGACTGCTATGCGCGAACCTGAATTATTCATGGGACAACAATACTCGCGGGTACATACTCCATTCCATTATCAGTCCCACTTACTGCAGCGCCACCAAGGTTAGGCGATCCAGGAGGAACTCGATAGCTGTACTAGGAGGTGGTCGGTGTCGGGTCCTTGGTCCTGGATTGGGATTATGGGGGGGTTACGTCGATTGTAACTCACTAGTGCAAGTGCAGAATGTCCATACTATAAGATGTGCGGGATTCATCACGTTGGGGCTCGTATAATGGATTACTGCAGGTTTCAAAAAGATGTGGAAAAATGCATTTTTGAAAACACGCTTCGAGTTGTCTATTAAGCGCTCTGGGCCGCGGGGACCGGAACGAAGGATCCGTGGTCCAAAGCTTGGTCCAAAGGGTAGACCGTACCAGTTTATGTGTTTGTGTGTTGCATGGTGGGGGCCACAAACCATTAACCCACTTGCCGGGCCACTGGCACCTTCCCTTTGCAGTGGCCGCAAACCCCATGGTCTGCCTATGGATTACAAATCTTTCATTCCAGCCTCCGGCCGCAGGATCAGCGCTCAGGCATCAGGCCAAGCGCTTAATGGACACGCGTGATTTCGAAGGTGCCGCATTCAAGTTGTAGTTGTTCCGCATCTTTTTCAATTGGAAAGAGCAGTAACCGTTTTCTGTAGCTTCAATCACATGTTACAGCCACTTTAAATTGCACCTTGAATGGCTTGACTACGTGCTCGACCAACCGAATTTACCCTTCCTCCAGAACCTGGGCTATAGTATAACGGCTTCTACAGGTGCGTCTGCTTCCGTGATCCACAGTAATGTATCCTTCAAGGTATTCTTAAGTTACGAGTTTGTGCAACGATGCTGCCCGCGGCCCGCGGCCTACCCACCGGGGCGAGGTGCCAGTGATGGCATATTGATTAAATTGTTCCTGTCACGTCCTTGCAAGGTGGAGGTTCAAGCGATATTGACAGCCTGACAGCTGGGTATATACCCTGTCATTTACCTCATTCAACGGACCTTTCCTGAGACTCCCTCAGGTCCCTCACAGGTCAGTATCGGCCATACACAGACTAACAGGGTCTTGTGATACATTTAAGCGTGTGATAAATGGTGCGGGAATATCCACCCATGGCTAATGGGCGACCATACAGGCGGTGGCGGTGGTGGCAATCCTGAGACCGTGATTATTCGGTATCCATCTAGCGGATGGGGTATCTTCGCTTTATGTTTTGACAGCAGAAATTCAGGCGCGCCACTCGTGGAGATGATATGCACTTTCGACGACAGACAACCAATCATCTTCATGTTCTCCATCACAGTGGCTGCAATGAGAGGCAAATCTGGAACGGTGATCGTCAACGTTTGCGCTTATAAACCATGCCCCCATTTTTCCATCTGTAGCTGATTTACGCTATGTCATCTCCTGACCCGAGTGTTGATGTTGAGCGGGGGCAGGTGTTGGAGCAACCCCCTGGCGTGGACACATTTGGTGTGTCTACAATAGTGATGGGAAAGTTCAGTTCAGTTCAGTTCTTTGACCCTTTTGGCTGAACCCCGAACCGGACCCTTGGTTCGGTTCGGGGTGTTTGGCCAAACCCCTGAACTGAACCCTTGGTTCAGGTTCATAATGGTTCAGTTCGGTTCAGGGGGGGTCTGAACGCCGAACCAAACGCTAATGACCAAAAAGACAAAATGTGTACCACAAGACGTTTTGGAGTATAGATTGGAAAAGCATTCAATGGCATGGTTTCTAAGCTATGTATGTACAGTACTACCTACAAATAGTAAGTATGCGCCATTGAACCTCCATTAGCCGTTGCTGCCGTCGTGTTATCACATTGTCACATCATTGCAGCCATTGTCGTCAGTTGTGGTGATAGCAGTCGTGGGCGTGATCGTTGACTTCGTTTCTGGTTTCGTACCTGCAGTCATTGGTGGTCTTGGTCACGGTCAGACTACGAATATGAAAGAAGAAAAAATCTTACCAGATCTCGTCAACAAGTACGGGATAATCTTTCTGGAGCGCAGCCTTTGCGAGTTCGATCTCACGGAGGTGTGACAAACGGACACTATTGGGCACGGCAACTTTGCGTCTCCACATAGCAAGGCTGTCGCCGCTTTTTGAGGGAAGTACGAACACAATTACCTGCAACGAATTACTGCATACGCTGCAGTAAACCCAATTCCTCAAAATCGTCCCGTCGTCGCCGTATGTCGTCATTGCGGTTGCCACCGCTGCCGCCGTCGTCATCGCGTCGCCTACGCTGAGGTTGCTGCAGTCGCCATGGGGCGTGGTCGTGGTCCGGCTCTGCATGCAGCTCGGAGCTGCGTGCGCCGTGGTCGTGGGCTGTGGTCTTCGTACTCGCTTCGTAGTCGCCATAGTCCTCGTCTCCATCTTCATAGTTGCCACCTTCGTAGTCGGAATCCATCGTTGTGGTTGGCGACGCACGCAGATTGGGGCTGTGTTGTCGCGGTCGTGGTCTTCAAGTTGCGGTGCCTAGTTGTCGTCGCGCCATCACCGATACCACGGCCGTGGTCGTCGTCACATCAGCATGCATCGTGTTCGTGATCGACGGCGCATGCGACTTGGAGCTGCGTTGGCCGGCTGACTAACTTCGCTGCCGTCGTGGTAGGTTGCAGCAGCTCAGGGGGGCACAAGTGAGCAGAGTCCGATGCTATGGTTGGTTTGACACTTACAGAACTCAGGTGCGGTGGTAGCACCTCTCGGCGTCGTCGTGGGTTGGCAGCACATATCGCTCGAGGCCGGACTGTTCATCGAAGGGTAGGGCTCCACGACAGGACCGGGCCAGGCCGTGCGGGAGAAGTGAGCTGGGTGGAGGTGCAAGCGGGATCGGGCTACGCGGATGGAAAAGCTTTTCCTCCGCAGCTCAGGTCTGCATCGGTACTGTTCCCTGTCTGAGTCAAAGTAATGGTGATCAGAGTAGAACCGGGTTAAAGACGACGAAGGGAAAAAAAAAACGACAACAATAACGACAACAAATAAAAAGACATTGCACGACACCCAAGCATCCACTGAACCAGGCGATTGGGGAAGGCGGTGTGAACCTTGAATATTAGCTTGAATGTTTGAACCGAGGGCTGCATCGCGCTGCCCGAGAGCGTCCAACCGACTGGGTAGTTGGGGATGGTGGTGTAAGTACAACCCACTCGAGCCACCGCAGGCACGCATGACAATTGACACTATGATAACATCTGCACATGCGAATTTGCTTTCACATTTGGAACGGGCTGAGCAATTGAGCCATGGTTTTTGTACCCATAAAATTTCCATGCTCCCAGTAACATCAAGGGTTCAGTTCACGTTCAAACACGTTCAAACGCGTTCTCAATTTTTGGGATTTTGCCGAACCCCGAACGGGACCATCGGTCCGGTTCGGGTCAAACAGCCAAACCCGAACCCCGAACCGGGGTTCAGTTCAGCTAGGTTCGGGTTCGAACTGAAGTTCAGAACTGAACTTTCCCATCACTAGTCTACAACATCCTCGTGCTGTTGGTCTTATTACTTATTCCCGGTGTGCTAGGTGATGGTCCATTGGCCAGTGAGAAGCAACGTGTAGAACATCAAGGATCCGTCGGACGTGCGGGTATGCCAGTGGTCAAAGGTGCGGTTGTGGACCTGTCAATGTCACTCGTGTGCTAATTTCGGCATGCTGTTCAGACATTGGCTTCAAGATTTTTCTCCCTGGCCATGAAAGTCCTGAAACGTCGCACACTCTGACAGAACGTTGGGGTGGGTGGCCAGTTTTAGATCACATTCCCGGTGTATATCTCACCACGGGTCTAGGGGCTGCTCATCCTACCCTGCCTTTTTCGCATGTGCAGACTGCTGAACAAGAAGGTACACAAATCTGTCCTTCTCGCCGGCGTTTCTTATGGGGTACCAGACTTTGTGAGTACCCGTCCAGATGAACCTGCGGAACAGGGCTCGGGGGCGTTTAGAAACCCACGTATGTGGGGCCATGTCTTCCCGACAATCCGGGATACTCAAGCTTCATCTAGGAGATATCACTCGCTCTCACGGTGCAGATTACGGCGCGGGTAAGTAGATCGGCAAGGAAAGAAGGCTAGGTCTTGACAATTCTTTCTGAAGCGGCAATCTTTGGCGATCCCTCAAGACAAATGTGGACTCTATCTCTCTCCCAATTTGAGAAGTACGACCGAGAGATAATTGACCGCTGGAAAAGCGACACCGATGGCGTTCTTGTCTTTGTCCGTCTCTTCAAGTCTACTCGTCTCTCTTTAATTTGACCTTTCCAATAGACCGGTCTCTTCTCTGCGACCGTCGCGGCATTCGTCATCGAAAGCTATAAGAGATTGTCCGTCGATTCAGGCGATCAGACTGTCACTCTACTTTCCCAAATGTCACAACAACTCGTTGGCATCTCGAATGGCACCATCTTGCCCACCCCACCTCCTCTCAGTAACTCCCCACCAAACCTATCTTCAGCCGTCCGCGTAAATATCCTATGGCTCCTCAGCCTGGCCATCAGCATAACCTGTGCCCTTCTCGCGACCCTGATCCAGCAGTGGACTCGACGATATATGGCGCTTTCGTATCTTCATGATATGCCGCATGAACGTGCACGAGTACGCACCTTCCTGTTCACTGGGATGGAACATTTTCGGATGAGGCAAGCGGTGGAGGCGATCCCGATGTTGCTTCATACATCGGTATTCCTTTTCTTCGCTGGCCTTGTCGACTTCTTCCTCTTGTTCAACCAAACTGTGGCCTGGGTGTTCATTGGATGGATCGGACTGTTTGTGTCCGTATACGTGGCCATGACGATCATCCCAAACATTATCTTCAGCTGCCCTTACCACACTCCGTTCACCGGTTTATTCTGGAGGCTGTCGCAGTTGTTAGCCGTCGTCGGACTGACTCTTAGGGACACATTCACGATTACCCTCGATAGCATCCTTCGGCTCATATGGCGCCGAATTCACGGGGGTGCATCCATAAGTATCAGGTCTCTTCCTGGGAGGGAGAAATTGGTGAAACAAATTGCGGCCCATAAACACTGGTTCACAAAAGGATTGCAACAACGAGTTGTATACAACGCAATCGAGACCTCGTCACTGGTGGACAGAGATGCGCTGATCTGGACACTGACAAAGCTCGATGAAGTCGAGCAGGTCGAAGATTACATTTCGCGCATCCCAGGATTTTTCCACTCGCGTGTGGTCCCCGAAGCATCGAAGACGATGCTCGGTCTCATGGATGGTGGCGATTCCGTACTTGCGGCGCGACTTAACTGCCTGTTGAGGTCGTGCCTACCAACCAGCGCGGTAGATTCCGGTATCGACAAGAACCGTCTCTACATATGCCTCACAGCTATCTGGTGCTATGCAAAGGCATACTGTCAGACCGACCAGAAAGATATCCCTACGTCTAAGTGTTTCCGAAGGTTGTTCGCCGATGAAAACGAGATGAACACTCTTCTGGCTCACGACGACATTCATACTAGAGTTCTGGTGCTCTGTATTAGGTCGCTCCTTGTCGCAAGACTTGTGGAGGAAGCGCGTAGTAACCAAACAGAAATTCCCCAAGTTTCGGAGGGAGAACTTGTATTTATCAAGAAGGCGCTGGGCCCATTATGGCGGCTTGACCTGGCCGATAATAGGCCAATAGAACTCACGAATTTAGACTCAATGCTCAGCGAATTAGCAAAAGTCGTCAACGAGAAATTGCGTGGAGGCGAGACGCTTGGTCTCGAAGTTCTAGAAACGATGAACATTTTGGCCGAGCGTGTCATAAACAGCATTTCTTCCTGTCCCCCAACGAAACACCGGTCGCTCTACCTGTCAGTTCTCGATCATGCCTGCAGAACACTGGAGCGGTGTCTGTCGTTGTCCACACAGTGCGGTGCAGACACTCGCCTTGGCCACATCCTGAGAAGTGACGCACTCGACTCATTGACCAAGATTCTTGGAGATCTCAACGGCAGGCTCGCACGCCACGTGGTTCCAGGCCCTCATCCCGAGTCGCACGCGCATCCTCAAAGCGTCAATCAAGGAACACAGTTTATGACGGACGAAGACAGAACACGGCGTAGTGTTATAGCCAGCACAATCGGCGCTACACCATCGATGAAAAAGGACGCGCTGACCTCGACACTCGCAGGGCTCGACGATGACAATGAACTCGAAGCCTTTATCGCCCGCATCCCCAATCTCTTCGACTCTTACACTGTCTCCGACACATCTGTTAACGTCATACTTGATCTGATGGCTCCGGGTGGCGGTGAGACAGCATTCGCCTCTCGTCTACACGAGTTCTACAGGGCATGTCTTTCAAGGACGTCTCCCTTGGATCTCGCTGTTCGAAAACGTCGTCTCCATGTTTGCCTCACCGCGATCTGGTCTTATGCAAGGGCATATTGCAATGCTGACCCTCACAAAAGAACTATACCCGAACACTTTCAGAGACTATTTGCCGACCCGAACGACATGGACCTCCTTTCAGTGGGCGAGGATGCCTACAGTCGAGTTATGATGCTCTGCATCAATTCGCTGCTCGCTACAAAAATTGTGGAAGACGTTCGCCATCGATCAGTGATTCCGCCGGTGTCGGAAGGAGAACTGGCCTTTTTACAGAAAACGCTGGGCTCTTTCTGGCAACCTGGTCTCTCCCTACATAGCCTTGGATCGAGCGAGCTTGCAACTTTGTTCGCAATGCTCGATGGGCTAGCTATGCTCTCTCCGCGGGAAACGCCCTCAATTGCGACACTTGGACGTGAAGCTTCCGAGACGTTGGAGATTTTGGCGAAGAACGTCCTAGACAAGCTTCCGGAAGACCCACCTCCGGAACCTTGGGGATCGTCTGCGTCAGCAGTTGGGCGCTCCCTTGAAGCGCTGGAATGGTGTTTGTCATTACTCAAACAACTGAGCGTAAGCACAGATGGCCTCGTGAAGAACGCTTGGATGGACGTGCTGATCGGGAGGTTGAACGACTTTGGGGCAAAGCTCGCGCAGCATTCGATCCCAGCGGCCCCAGGATAGTACTCGCAGACGTTTGTCACCAAGGCTAAAACTCCGGTCTAGGGAATTCCCTTGGATAGATGTATTTGTACGAGACGGTCGATGCTATACCCTTGTAACTTAGTACCATGCGACTGCCGGTGATTAGTGGAGCTTGAGGACGTTTCGATATCCCCATGCAGAGCGCGAATGATTGTATCGTGGTTACGCCGCGCATCACATAATGACTTATTATGGGATACTGGAATGAAATCCAGTACAGAACAAGATGCCGAAGTTTTCCGGCCGCTGAATGTTCTGCACCCAGGTCGCGGTATCACGTGACTGGGCCTAGACATTAATTACGGCTGGAACTGTACCTTCCGGAATGAACCCGGATCTGCCGGATCACTAGATCGACCACTCGTCGGTCACGGACCAACCAAGGGAACAACACACCTCAAGCATGCAGTTTCGGGTGACAGATATAGTTAAATGATTGAATGATTAGGATATATTGACTTATTCTAAGCCGGCAGCATTTCAAATCTTCCACTCCATCACAGACGTTTGCAATCTCGGCATGGATAAATTGAAAAGCAGGAGCTCGAGGTGACACTCCCGGGCAATGTCCGTTCGAACTCCGTGCATCTTCCATTCGTTTGATTTGCGCCCTGATAGAGACTGTGCTAACCATAAGTACTCTCCCGCGTCTTCTACGTGAAGATGGTCGGGAGATGATATAAAGCCAGCCCTCACAGTAAAGCGTCCGTTCAGACCCCCTCTTCTTCGAGTTCTCCTCTTCGATATGAGCGCCGCTTTCGATGTCGACCTCGAGATAGGACATTTATCCGGGAAGGGTGTCGAGGGAACTACAATTGGTGCGTTGACGACTGACACAACGTCTGAGCACGCTATTGAGGAACCATAACCAGGTGATTACGACTTCGTTGACGATAACCACTGTGGGGGACCACAAGCAGGTACGAGCACCCACGGAACGTGTTCACTCGTATGGCTCACGCCAGAATTGTTTCTCCAGATGCGTCCGGTCCAACGAAAGGACATGCCAAACTAGCTGATGGAGTGGGTAGCTCCGTTGTCGGTATGTGCTGGTCGCCCTGGAAGAAGCTTGTCATTCTGATGACCATTTCCAAGGTCACAGCCACCGTGACCCCCCAAGGAAGATGTGGGGTCTTCATCCCACCACTGGCAGATATAAAAAGGATGACGGTGCGATATTCAAAAATGGGAAAGGTCATATAGAGAGCATCTTGTTCTTTGTGCGCATGTCCCGTGTCTTGAGCGCGGTTTCCCACGATTTGACCCTCCGCCTCTTTTTCGCCCCTTCGTCGACAGACTGGTCTGTTTTCGGCAACGGTTTCATTGGTTGTCCTCGGAAGCTATAACGACTTGTCACCCGACCCCGGCGAGCAGACCGTCGCCCTACTTAACCAAGTGTCAGAGCAACTCATGGGAATGTCAAGGGGCACGCCTTTGGCAGCTCCACCTCCAAATCCCATGCTGTTCAGACCCAGCTCACCTGTTGTTCGAGCCACCATCCTTTGGTTCCTGAGCCTGGGATTGAATATCACCTGCGCTATCTGGGCAATACTTTGGTGGCAACGATACACTAACCCGCTAGGTCAGACCGGCGAACCACACAGGCGCGCGCGAGTGCGCGCCTACCTTTTCTCGGGGATTAGCCATGTTGACATGGAGCATACGGTAGAAGCAATCTGGGTGCTGCTCCACGCCTCGGTGTTATTATTCTTCATCGGCCTCCTCGACTTTCTCCTCCGGACCAACAAAACCGCCGCATGCGTCTTTCTCGCGTACATCGTCCCCCTTGCGCTCGTGTACATCGCGGCGATGCTTCTCCCATGTTTCTTCTCAAATTCCCACTACTTCACACTGTCCACCGCTGGGTCGCGGAAGGTATCGCAGGTAGATGACCGACGCCCAACAAGCCAGCCTCAGTTCCGTCATCCTCCTTACATTGGGGAGGGTTCGTGGCGGGATGACCACGAACATTGAGATTGTCAAGTGGCGGTGGCGCACAATGCGTCAAATTACCGTCCGTAAGCTCAGGTTCTAGGAAGGGTCAACGCCGCCGTTGCTGGATAAAAACTAGTCGGACTCGGCGAAGATCGCGAGGTCGAGGATTTCATCGCATACATCCCCCGGATTCTTCGACTCGCACATCACCCCCGACGCACGATGCTGGATCTTATGGGTACCTGTGGACACGACACGACTTGCTCCTTTCCGCGCGACTTCACGACCTCCGAAAGACCTGCCTTCCCCGATCGTCCGGTCCAGACCACATTCCGACTGTCGCCTCACCGCGTGCCTCAGCGTCATATAATGTTATCCTAAATCATATAACAGGTCTGACCTGAGGGGGAATCTCCACCTCGTTAATTCCGCACGCTCTTCTTCGATCTCGAAGACGCAGTCACCAGGAAAATTACGAGATCTTTTCTGAGACCTTTTCGGTCCTTGCTTGCTTTAGGGTCATCTTTAGAACCATTTTCTCGAAACCTTTCATATTATACTTTACAATATTTACAAGCTATTGAATACTTAAGCAGATCCGCATAGTACTAGAGCAACTTGAAGCTGAAGCTGCTGGACAAGAACAAGAAAAATTAATCACGCACGTGACATACAGCCGGGGATGGCATTCGCTGCCATTCGCACATTAAAATTTCTTAAAAACGATTCTCGTGGGAGCGCCTCAGATGTCTTAGTGGCCTCCCCAACCTAAGCGGTAATGAACGACTCAGCACTGGGTCAACTGAGAGCCGCAGTGACCGCGGATGGAACTCATGGAAGGGACCGCGTTGTTGGGTCCATGAAGGGCATCATCGGAGCCGGCGACGTAGGGAGCGAGAGCTACGGGGGTTGCAGAATAAAGAGGCCGGGGATTGGTGCGGGAAGTATACTCACCCGGCCGCCAGAAACGTCACGGTGGGCGATGCCGTGCGTGAAGAACGCAGGGGGTTCCGCGAACCCTTCTCTTCTCTTCCTTCCCCCGCACCCAAGCCACGGGTAAGGACGCTGCCCTGGTACCAGTATTCTGGGGTGGCTCTGTCCCTGTAGTGATAGCCATCTGGAGACTCGTTCGGGGCAGCATGAGCACCACGAACGGGTCAAGCCGGCAAACAACACGCGCTATGAATCCGGCGTAAAGTTCAGGTGCAGGCAGGCACGAACAAGAGCTACTGAAATTGGGACCTGTTTACGCGAGACGCTCCTCGATCGTGCGTTGACGAGCGTGGACGAAAGAGTGAGTGGACCTGTAGAGAGAATACAGTCGGTAGTGCAGTGTAGGGGTCACGCTGGCAATACGCGGGTGTTTGAGAGTTTTTCGAGTCGCGTCGAGGCGCCACTTGTCAAATTTGTCAAAGCTTAGCGCATACGGTACTACTATCAGTAGCATTCAATGTACAAGCTGGAGTAATTCCAAGAGTAATTCGCTACCATTCAGTCACAGACAACAAGAAGCGTCCGCTGGAATACAATCATTGAGGTTTGGGGGCCTTGGGGCACATCGACTCCAATTCCGCTATCTCAAAGGAACAACGTTAGCGATTCTCGAACGCAGGCAACCCAGCCCACACCACCTTTGCTCGGTCGGCAAGTTACCAGATGCCTTGGGATCACTCCCAACTACATCACCGACCTCTTACTATTTCCGCGGGGGGGGGTTGCTGATGGGCAGGTTGCCAGCTGTCCCCCGATAAGCATCAGTTGCATGCAGTCGGACTCACCTACCTTTTTCTTTTCGTTGAATGACTCCACGTGCTTGTGGGTTACGCCTGACCTGCCAATGTTGAAAACCCCAGAGTAGACGAGAATTTCTTTCGGGAGCTCGGGCAAAGTCTGATTTCGCAAGGATATTGCCTTGCTGTCATTATCTGTGATAAACACGTGGCGCCATTTGTCTCTTCCAAGGCCGGGTGGAATGAGTTTCTTGATATCAGCGAGGTCACTTCCCTTTGCACTGTGCCTGTCAGAGGTGATCACCTGGATTGTAATGATGAACTCGTCGGTAATAACGATGGCATCGGCGGTAGGGAAATCTTTGGATGTAGGCAACAAACATAGTGGGAGTTTATCCCTGTTCACTTTCTCCAAACCGTTCTTGCTGTCGAAAAAAGTTGTCTGCTCCTCCCCGCACGCCGGAATTTCGAGGTTGAGCTGGCCAGTAGCGAAGCAGCGAAGAGGATCCACGTTCGAATTAGTGTATAACCAGCTAAGAACGAATCCTTTGAACATCTTGCCAGATACGTTGAACGATGGTTGCGTCGATATCATCCGGTAGAATTCGATTCGCTTTCGGGCCGCGGCGGCGGCGGCGGCGGCGGCACATGAGATGATATCCCTGATGTGTTCCGTTGCCATCTCCGCAAATGGAACCCTTCTCCCTCCACTGTCTTCTCCCTCTGGTCGGACTGAAAAAAGTACGTGGAATACCTCTATTGCATCGAAACTTGTACGAGAGGGAGGGCGCTCGACAAACGCATCCGCAGCATTGTTCACAACCATTGCATGATAGCGTTCCCCAGCAGGGTCGCGTGCTAACCGCACACAGGTGCGCGCAGATGGACCCCACTTTTCGTAATTGCGTAGGAGAGCACTGGCGTCGAGACCTTGTACCTTGCTGTAGGGAAATATTCAGCGAACAAGAACATTGTAGAAGTCAGGCGAAACCAACCTGAGAGCTGTTATCTCTGCAGCAGAAAATCCGTTCATCACGAACGTAACCGCAGTAAGCTGCTTTGCCCACTCTCTCCACCTCTCCTCCAATGGGGGGGTGGTCTGAATAATCCAAGCAGCGTACTGCTCAGTGGCATCAAAAAAGACGTCGCAAGGTTGTTTGGCTCGATGACCGGAGTCTGAAAGTGCCCAAGTACGTGCTGGGAGGCAATCAGGTTCTGCGTCTTGGGGGTATCTATAAACGCCGTCGTCTTGAAAGACAAGGATATGATTAGATCGCTGAAGAGACACTGGTGTCCCTTCGCTTAACAGTCGGAATAGCAGGTAATAAAGAAAACAGGTTTTGCCTAGATTTGCACTTAGGAGGCGATCAATTGATAATCGGCGAGGAGAGCTTACCGATTCCCGGCTGCCCAGTGACGACAACCCCACGCTGACCCTTCTTTCTTGCAGTGTCATAATCAAAATCATCCCATGCCACGTCATATTCTGGCCTAACCAGAAGACCGTGTTCATCAGGGTAACCGAGCTTCGTCATTTCCAGGGAGTCCATATGTTTTTTCGGCACGTATTTCCAGGTATTTCCGTTGTCGGATATCTCCTCCACTATGACTGAGAGATCTTTTCCCCACAATTTGTTGTACAGTCTCTCAGCAGCTCGCATCTCTGGCAGCAGGGCAGTTGAGTTACTCGAACGAAATGATTTTTCTAGTTGAACTCACCTGCACCTAAATCGACATGAAGGTAGACATGGACATTCTGCGGGTCACACCAACCAAGAGGCACTTCTTCATCATCCTTGATATCCGTCCACCTTTCCCCACGTGTGCTGTCCACCACCCTTTTTCGGAGGGTATCCTCTGGTTCCTGAGGAACTGGATAAACCTGGGCAATCAAGTCTGAGCTGGAATGCTGATTTTTTTCTGAAGATATCACCGACCAAAGAGCGGAGTGAAAGTTGGAGAAGGTCGACCCCGTGACTTAGACTCGGATCTCTCAAGTTCAAGAACGGACACTCCTTCATGACCCTCCGAAGGTCGCCAACGCAAGATATAGTATGGCACGGGAAATTCCATAGTATCGAAAGCAAAGGTACGTAGACCCAGATCTGAGTCTGAGTTGACATGTGGAGGTAGGAAGTGAGGGTGTGGACGCCCCCTTTCCCCCTCCGGTCACGGACCGTGATCGTGACAGGGGCACGCCTGTCAGCCAGCCAAACAATGGCAAGGGACGGCAGCGGAGGGGGCGCCGCGCGAACCGGGCGATCGAAGCGCCGATCGAGCGGACTGAGATCCCTCGATCGCGCCTGCCCCCCGCTCTGCAAAGCCACGCACGCCGAGTGCAGCGTGCGCGCGTGTCGTCTCTGTCGCCGTCTCTCGAACACCGTGGGTGCCACCGACGTCGACGACCCACGACCCCACCGTCCCGCACAGGGGCACAAACACGCAGCCCGCCCGCCCGCCACCCTACCACGGACCATACAACGCGCACGCTCGGCGTAGACACGACCGCGACCACGGGGCACGAACATGGCCGGAGAGGAGAGGGAAAAGAGGGCGCGTTGGCGCGTGTTCCCGACCCAAATGACACGGCAGGAGGAGGGGGAGGAAGAGAGAGCGAAACTAGAAGACAAGCTCACCGAGGGATTTCCAGCAGGTGGACGAGTGCGCGCATGCTTTTTGTTCGGTTTGTTGTTGCTGCTGCTGCGGTGGCGGCGGGGTAGAAGACGGGAGATGGGAGATGGGGACGAGGAGATGGGGACGGAGGGAGACGAGGTGAGCGCCAAACTTGTCTGCCGCCGCTTTCGTAACTCTCACACCGAGCCGAACACGTACTAACTTAGTAGATATCATTACGGGGGATCATCAATCAGAGCGCACGATGGATCGGGCTCGCGTCACGCGTCTTGGTCTGCGGATGGGATTGGGATTGGGACTGGGACTTGTGGACGTTCCTTGCCCAGGTCCCTGCCTCACTTCCAGCACCTTTCCAGCCTCCTCCCCGCGAAATCCTCCACGAAAGCGAGGGGAGGGGGGAAGTTCACGTTCCAACACATTCCCACGCCCCGATCCCTTCCTTGGTCGGCGCTCCTCGGGGTCGACGCGTGTTTGGACGCGTGTTTTTGGACGTGTGTTGATCGTTATCAACGTACGTACTCGCGTCCCCTTCGTCGCACCACCGATGCTCATCGATCATCGCTCTCTCCTCCCCCCATCATCGACGTTCACACCTCCCCCCTCACACCCCCATCGACATCTCCCCATGGCGACCTCTTCGGCGACTCCAGATGCTCACTCGGCGGCCATTGCTGCCTCCGACAATGAGCTCGCGGTGCCTCTCGGCTACCCCATTTGTTGGCATTGGTGTTGCGTACGTACGTCGTTTTATTCTGTGGTGTCGACGCTCAAGTTTATTTGTTTGTCTTCGACCTGCGTGCCTGGCTATCCCGACCTGTCCCGAGACCCGCCGTTCAACCGACTACCTTCCCCACCGGTCCCTTTCCGCGTCCCTTTCATCGCACTTCCCTCCCCTGCAGCTTCCAGGCCACTCCGACTGACCGCTGAGTCCCCTTGGACCAAACTCGGTCTCAGCTCAAATCGCCGCTGCACGGTATGCACCTCACCGCCCTTTGCCTTCCCGGTCACTCATGCGCGCACGGGAACACGCCGGCTTGGACGACGCCTTCCAACCAGGTCGTACTGCGACATCCTCGACGGCTCGTCGTCCCACGAGGGCGCGTGCACCCGGGGCCGGTGCGTCCTCGACGACGTCACCTGTGAAGAACCCCACGTTGCCCGTTCCCGCGCGGCCGCAGGTCAGACGCCCTCACTTCCTCGTCTCGTCTCGCCTTGACTGACCCTCGTCCTCTTACCAACGCTCGACCCTCGGGCGCCGTCTACACCGCACACCTTCAAACAAACAACCGTCGTTCACACCACCCGTAACGTACACGTGCCTTTACATTTGTGATCACTAACACGGTCGCTATCACTAACACGGTTTATTTCCCCAGTTCCCACCACCTCGACGTTCAGGAGCAGCAGCACGACCGGCCGCACGCGAAGCACTTCAACGCAGGGGCCCGGTTGAGGTTGAAGAAGTCCTCCCGGTTCTGCGACGGGTCGTCGTTCCAGGAGATCAGGTACTTGACGATCGTCAGGTGCGTGAACTCCGTGCTCCAACCACCCCACTCGCAAATCCACCGGAGCGGCCACCGGAGGTCGCTGGCTAACCACTGGCACCCACCACGTCGGAACGAGTGGGTGCCGTAGGCAACGGGGTCAACGCCGATATCGATTAGGTTGTTGCGGAACATCTCGAGGAAGCATTCAGCCGTCTACCCAGCGTGTTAGTGGCCCGTGAGGGGCGGCCGCTTTTTCGGGGCAAGGCGCACGCACCATTGGCTGGTTGTTCTCCGAGATTCGATCCCCGGACCCCAGTTTACGGAACATATACCCGTGCTCGATCTGCGAGGCGTCTATCCACTCGGCGTAGGCCCGTACGGGGCAGAGGTGGGCCATCGGCTCGGGCAGCTTGTGCAGCACAAACGGCTTGATGTGCCCGAACTGGTTTGTCTTTCGGAACGGCAACGTCAGCTGGAGCCGGTTGTTTCCCAGGTGAATGAAGTCATGGCTTTGGATTTTGAGCACCTCGTCCACGCGGAGAAGACAGCTGAACGCGAGCGTGAACGCAAGCTGGAGTAACCGCCGTGCGTTCTGACCCGCCCACTGATTGCAGTCGGCCTTGCTCTTCTTCGCCGGTGGGTGTCTCAAGTCCCTGACTGGCACTCTCGAGTTGAAGTGATACAGGTCGTACATCGTTGCCGCGCTGATCGCCCTTGCGCTCGTCGCGGTCTCCCCGGCTTGGACCTTGCGTCGGTGCAAGCTGAGCATGTACCGGGAGACCACCTCGGATACCGATGGGTTCCCCACCATGCGCCCATCGCTGCCGCGTTGCCAGTGCATCGACCCGAGGCCGTGAATGCGGCCGAATGCGTAAGTCATCGAGGCGCGCATCTTCTGCGCGGTGCCGTATGTTGCGCGCACTTGAGTGGACAGCCTCTTCTTACCGTCGAGGTTCAGCTCGTCGCACCTGTACATTTGGTGAGGACACAGTTTTTATTTGATAGGAATGTGCGGACTGACTCGTTCATGATCCACACGACGATGAACTGCGGCGCGTATTGGTGGGGTTCGTCGCTGAAGAACTCGCTAGGTCGGACGATATTCTTCCGCGTGAGGAACTCGGCGCACTGGGCTATGAGCCTTGAAGCGACGTGGGTTAAGGGTACCGGGCCACGAGGGGGACGATGCCTACCGCAGGTACTCGCCGTGCGTCCTATCCGATACCCCCCTTGACACGTCTTTCACCGTAGCGAGCAGGTCCGTCATCGTCACATCGGGCGCGGCGTCGACCGCTTCAAGTGCCGGGAGGGTCTCAACCTCCCCTTCAAGGTCATCCAACATATCTTCCGCGTCGAACTGACCCGCGGGGTTGGAGGGCTCGATATTGTCTAACACGCCAGCAAAGGAGATAGGGTCGAGGCAACAAGACATCGTGGATTACAACAGAGGGGACGCCCTCGCGTCCTGTTGTCTATTAAAGGCGCCCCAATAGGGGCGGGTGGTAAAGGGGTAGGTCACGTCGTCTGACGTATATACGATACGCTGACATGGCCATTGAATTGATGACCGCCGCCGCCGTTTTCGACGCCACCTGCCCAGCCACCCCCACTCCTCTCCCTCTCGCCCTCGCCCTCGCCCTCGCCTGGACCTCAAGACCATCGCGTTGCCTGCGCGCAGCGCCGCAGTCGAGGTCGCCCCCACACACGACGCCAGGACCACGCGACGCCACAGTCGAAAGGTTCGACCCATCTACCCCGGCGTGCGACGCTGGGATCGTCCCCTGGTACGCCCTCTCGCCCCTCACGCTGCACCGCAGACCGATGCGACCCTCTGCGGTGCAGCCTCCGCCACTTCCCGCCCGTCCACGCGACCTACCCAGGTCCCAGCCACCCCTCCTCACCATTCGGAGGGATCGTCCCCAGGTTCGTCCCGCCTACCTCGGTGACCGTTGCCCGCTCACGCGCCCTCGCTCCTCTCACCCTCGAGTCGAATCGGCTGTCTGAATCACAAGGCCATCGCGTTACCCGCACGCGAACCCGTGCGCCCCGACACCGGTATTTCCATCACGACCATGGCCATCTTGAACTCCTTTGTCAATGACATCCGCCCCTCCTCACCGCGCCCCGACACTGGTATTTCCAACAAGACCAAGGCCACGAACTCCTTTGTCAATGACATCCGCCCCCTCCTCACCACTACCCGCGCGCAGTGCCGCAGTCGAAGGGATCGTCTCCAGGTTCGTCCCGCCTACCTCGGCGACCGTTGCCCGCTCACGCGCCCTCGCTCCTCTCACCCTCGCACGCGACGCCACTCACACAGGTGCACACCGGTATTTCCAACAAGACCACGGCCATCCTGAACTCCTTTGTCAACGACATTTTCGAACGCGAAGGGGTCGTCCCCAGGTTCGTCCCGCCTACCTCGGCGACTGTTACCCGCTCACGTCCTCTCACCAAAATCCAGACTGCTGTTCATCTCACCCTCGAGTCGGCTGTCTGAACCACAAGGCCGTCGCGTTACCCGCACGCGACGCCACTCAAACAGGTGCACTGCGACACCGGTATTTCCAGGTGAACTTTCGAAGCACGCCGTTTCTGAGGACGTTCTCCGGCGCAGGCGCCAAGTAAACAGACCCTTGTCCCTATTTTTGTGTACGATACTACTGTATTCTGCTATTTTATATGCCTCGACAAGCCGAAGAACCTCCTTGCGGTCGAGCTCACTATATATATATAATCGAAAGAATCTTTTTTGTTTTGTTTTGTTTTGTTTTAATAATAAAATATATAATTGAAAGCTTCGCATGTCTGAGCTTCTTCTCGTGAATTGAAGAGGAGAAAATAGGGAGACCGTTGGGCGACCTTGGTAGGTCACGAAACCCATTTTGACGTGAATTGGAGGAGTACATGCACGTCTCGGTTACGAGGGACAAGGAGGTGATTAGCAGTCGTGTCTTGTTCTTTTTTTCACGCGTCGCAACATCAGTGGACGGTATACACGTAGGCACGACGCGTCGAGAAACGCGCAGTACGACCTCCGGGGTTCGACCGTCGCCTTGCCCACGCGCAACGCTGCGGTAGTGGTACCCCCAAAGACAGTGACAAACGATTATAATTGTGACTAAAATACGTCGTACGCGCTACGACTACGGGAAACGGGAAACGGGGGAGCGACGGCCTGCCCAATCAGTCCGACGAGACGTGTAGACTACGGTAGTGCTTCGCGATCGCCGAGGACTTGTTCCTCACAATGTGCTGACTGCCCCTCCGGTACTCGAACGCGGCCCCAAATCCGTCGCCGTACTTGTCTTTGGCCTGCTCGGCGAGGCAGCGATCGGCGGCCATGCGCTCCTCCTTCAGGGCCTCACAGATGGCCGTGTACGACATCGGCTGGCCGTCGGCGGTGAACTTCTGCCAGAAGCCGGTCTCCGTGAGCTCTTGCCAGCTCGTGGCGATGTCCTAGATATGTCCGATCCAGGCGGTAAGCGTCACGCGTCGGAGGATAACGGGGGGAGGGTGCTCACCCGCCAATGGGCCCAGTTTTTCTTCGTGCACGCCCACTGACCGGACTTACCGTAGCGGTACACGGTCGGCCAGTGCTTGAGCGCAATCGGCTCTCCTTGGATGCGGAGCACCGCCTCCGAGGGGGTCCACTCGGGTGAGCTGTCGTCCCACGTCCTCATCAGCCGAGGGAGATCTTTCGCGAACGAGACGAGAGGCGGGTCGGGAACGCTCTGCTTCTCAAAGCAGAGCGACCTGCCGTTTCCGAGCTTGAGGTAATCCAGTGGGCCTTGGAGAACCGACTCGGCGGGTGTCGGCGGTCGCTGATGGGACGAAGTGGGAGGAGAGGGACCGTCGGTGGTGGTCGCGGTCGTGGCGGCGGTGTCCGTGGTGGTCGTGGCGCTGTCCATGGTTCCGGGTCCTCTGTGAGCGGGCGCAGGCGCAGGCGCACTCACGACGGTGACGGGTGATGGAGCGACACCACCGCCGTTCCCACCGGCGATGGCCGCCATCAGCGCGGCTAGTTGGGCCTGCACCTGCTGGAGCTGGAGCTGGAGCTGCGCGGCGATGACGGGGATGTCCATAGTCACGGCGTGAGCGTCTTGCACGTGAGAAATAGAATGGGGGAGCTCACCGCCGTCGGAGGACCCTCGGGTGAGGGTGAGGATGGCGCGTTGCTGACATCGCCGTGGACGCGCGCCACGCCGTCCCAGTCGCGACCCACGTCGGGTGGCGACGACTCGTTCTCTGGCTCCTCTGGCGGCTTGTATGGGTTGCATGCCACGAAGTTGCGGGCCTGTGGGGAGAAGGGGAAGGAGCGACGTGGGGGTGGCGTGGTCAGACCGGACGTGAAGGGGACGTGGACGAGGTGGGACGTGTGGACGCACCCACACCAATACCGCCGCCCTCTCCTCGTCTGTGCGCATGTCCTTCGACCTCTCAGTGGGGAGGCAGGGCTGGGTCGTCGAGCCCGTGCCGGCAGCGGCGGCGCTGAAGAGCAGCTCACGGCGCAGCGTCGACCGCTTTTTCGTGCTCGCCTTCTTCCCCGGGCCCTTCGTGCTCTTCGTGACGCCACCGTCTCGAGGTCCACGGTGCTTCTTGCGTGCGCCGGCAAGGAGGCTGTGGGGTGGTGGCCGGTCGTGTCAGCTCGTCGTGCACATGTCGCGTCGCTCGAGTGGGAGTGGGAGGGGAAAGAGGGAGGGAGACACACTCACCCGTCCCATCCCTGCCGGTCTGCACTGAAATTCTTCAGCCGGTCTGTCAGCGTCGTCTTGTTGCCGGTTTTCGCGAGGCGGAAGGTGTCGCAGAGCTCCCGGAGGCCCGCGCGAGAGAGGTTGGTGCTGGCGTGGAAGGACGTCGTGTCAGCGTCGTGGGGGGTATGACCGGAAGTGAGACACTCACAGGTCGTGGTGCGCCACCTCGTGCGCGCCGTTGACGACGTTCCCCGGGAAGGGCAGTAGTCCCTGCGAGGCGTGCCCGTCCGACGACGGGGACGCATCGACGTCCATCGGCTCGTCGCGATGGGGAGACCCCGTGGGCTCGGACGCGGCGGTCAACTGTCGCTCGTGTTTCTCGATGAGGAGGGCCATGAGGAGGGCGACGAGGGCGGAGAGGAGCAGCCAGCAGAGTGACACGTCGACAGGGGCGGGAGCAAATCCCAAATGAGGCCTTCCGCCATCGCGGACTAGCGATCTGGGTTCACTGGGGGGGCGCGGCCACTCAGCATTCAGTCTCTAGTTTTTTTAGCACGAACACGGGGCGGCACGGGCGGCAGGACGAAGGAGGCAAGCGACGGGGCGGCGTCAATGACCAACCCGACGGGTGAGCCCGATCGGGTTGTTTGCCACCTGTGCCACCGCTTGCCACGCCGCGCCAAACAAACGACCCGTTCCCCGGTACGGGAACCACCGTGCTCGGATGAATCAGCGATCGGCCCCGCGGACCGGTCACCGCCGCGTGACGGGAGCGAGACTTTTGCGAGAGAAGGGGGCAGGGGGCTGGAAACCGTTGGCCGAATGTAGCGTCATCACATTAAGATGACATAATACTTTCGCACTCCGAGCGGCACGCCCTTCCAAAAATAGACCGGTCTGTTTCGAGCAGTCCATTTCCTGGTGTCACCTCAGCTCGTGGGAATCTTGAGGGTCCTGAAGACTTGGCTTCGTGGAACGTCCGGTTTATACCCGGGCCCTCGCCCCTGCATTCGTCATCTCGGTGCTTGCTCATTTCTGATCTTGTGGACGCAGGTCTTGCAGATATGTACACCAAAAAATTGCGGATCTGCATCACTTCATTATTTTTGAATTAATTTTATTCCGGGATACATTCTAGAGACAAAGACCGGTCGTAGCTATGAACCACTACACTTGCATCGCCTCACCAGAACATGCCCCACCGCAGGGAGCATCCGATGATGAGCTCGTTTTCTTTCAAAAGGCATTTGGCTCGCTGCGGCTGCAGACTTGTATCTCGACAACCGTGGGGTGATGGAACTCGCCACTCTCGTTTCGCTACCGGCGGCCGCCCTGGGCAGCCCGAAAAACCCTCGTGGCCAGAGACGCCCCTGGCCGAGACAGTCGTGAAGAACACCTCGGACCACCTACTCGTGTCCCTGCCGCTGGAGCCCTATGGACCTATCGCACATGCCCGCAAGGCACTGGATGGTGCCTGTCGCTGTACCAATACCTCAGCAACCCTGCCAGCCTGGGCCACACCGTGCGCACAGCCATAATGGAACGGCTCGTCAAGAAGCTCAAGACACTCGATGCGAATCTCGCGCTTCGCACGACCCCGCGCATACCCTACTTCAGCTATATGTCCGAGTCTGCGCCTAACTTACGTCCCAGCCACTGGAATAAGCGTGCGTGTGCGGCCCAGGGATGACTGAGTCTGAGGCACAGAGGCCCCTGAGTCGCTATGTTTGATGGATCGAAGCCGCACATGATGCGTAGTGGCATCGGTAGATCTGCGCTGGTTAGGTGGTTAGGTGGACGCACACGTTGGCGGCGGGTTTAATTAGAGCGCGATTAGGTCATGACACGTATACCACGTTCGTTCTTTCCTGAGGGCTGAGGTGAGTTCTGACAGGTTCTAACAGCTGGCCCAGATCCTCGACCGTACTGTTGGATGTATGAAACTACTGTACATGTAGTAGATTCGTTCTTGCTGCGTGCTGCTGTACAACATCGAGCAACCATGCCGTACTGTACTATACGTCGACAGCCTCACAAATGACATTTATGACTGTTTCATCCGTGGCATTTGTTACAGTCTAGGCGCCCGTCGGCGGGGGAAGTGTGGTCCGGAAGACCACGTTAAGAGGTCCGTTCCAGTCTAGCTCGTCCGAGTCATCGACTTGCTTTACTTCCGATGACCCTCATCTCTATCACGATGGCCACGACGGCCACAGAAGCTTGCCAGCTCAACGTCCTCACTTCCTGTGGCGCAATCGGTGGCATTTCGGTACCCTATCGTGGCACGCTCCGCGTTCCACGACGTTTCCGTGGTTCTAGCGCGGTCAGATCGAGCGAGCTATCTTGACTGGGAGCCTTTTACACCTTGGCCATTATGATCGAAGGACCTGACATGCTCGGAAATGTTTCTACATAAAGCCCACGTGTGAGGACGACCTGTCTATCGCATTACCTCACTGGTGTGTGGAGGGTCAGTTACTGTAAGGGTCGCTGATGTCGGGCAGCGAAATTTGTGCGCGGGAAACATAGCACTTTGTCCACGTACGGTAGGTTACGATACGATCTGTTGGTGACAAGATATGGAGAGCCCTCTTTCGTTCGTCCTTCCACACTGCGCGCATGTGAGCGGATCAGAGAGGCGGGACCATCCGACAAGGGATGGAAGATCGCACCGTTGCGGTGTGCAGGCGGGGGAGTAATCAAGATGCCGGGGATGTCCGATGGGGTTTATCATTTCTGAATGGGCGATTGCATTGAGAAAGTTGAGCGGGATTTCCAAGAACGGCGACATGCCGTGGCAATCTTAATTTAATGGATTGTCGGGTGAATAGGCCGATAGGAAAGAAGAAGCTCTCTTCGCGCTTCTGGACTTCGGGGAGAAGAAATCATAGTATGTTTTGTCTGTGCAAAGGAGGAATGGATGGACATTCTCCCTGTGGAGCAGAGTGTGGGCTGTGTGTGGTATCAAGGAGGCAAGCTGGCAAGCTGGCGGTGGTGTCTTTTGGCGGTTAGGTATTAGGATATCCAGGGGGCGTCGAGGTCTGGTCTGGGTCTCTATGGGAAAGGCAGATTAGGTCACCCACGTGTCCTCCGCCGAAGAGAGGGACCGGTGCCCTTATGTGTACTTGGTCCTGTGTTTCTTGCTCTCGATAACCATCGCTCTAAAGCCCTATATAATCCTTTACATACCCTTTACTTCTTCGCTGACTCTCTTCCTTATTTCTTCTCCCCAAACCTCTACCATCCCAATAACATACATACATGGATAGTTTCCACGAACCCCGTCGCGTCCCCGAGCCAATCAAGCTTGAGGATCTTACTTCTGAAGTTCTCGCTCGTGAGGCTGAATATCGTGCAAAGGGTATTACCCTCTCTGGCCGTGTCCTTCACGTATGCCACTATCTACCCATCACCGCCACGCTTCACACCTCGTCGCGCCCTGGCATTCCCTCCCCACCTTCGACTCCGCCGCAGCAGCCCACTGACATCATTTCGCGTACATCTGATCCTACTTCCTCCGCACCCTCTCTCGCCCCAGACAATGCACTTCAGCCAAAGTGGTTGCTTTCCACGCGCCAGGGTCATGCCGCCATGATTAGCGGCTTTCGGTCACTATCGGCGACCCACGAGCAGGTCATCATCGGATGGGTAGGCGACATTGAGAGCCCCAATGCCACGTCGGGTATGTCCAACGCTCCGTTTCCACCCATGACACCTGAATGACCGGATCACGCGCATTTCATTAGCCGGGGACAGAGTCAAGGTCCCGTCCACTTCACTTTCCGAACAGGACAAGGCTGCGCTTGAGGAAGAGATCGCGAGCTTCAAAAGCGAGGACGAAGATAATACCAAGACGACCTATGTCCCGCTCTTGCTAGATGATAAGGTAGCTCATGGACACTACGACGGTTACTGCAAACAAAGTAAGATTTCGGCCCCAGCTACGACGAACTCCGTTCATGGTGTCATTCTTTTACCATAGCACTCTGGCCCTTGTTCCATTACTTGCTCTGGCAAGATGTATCGCCGAACTCGCTTTCCGCGTCCTTCTCGGCAGACGAACATTGGGCCCCATACGAGCAGGCTAACGCAGCATTTGCGCGCCGAATTTTGGACGTGTATCGTCCCGGTGATCTCGTTTGGGTGCATGACTACCATCTACTTCTCGTACCCAAGTTGTTGCGCTTGATGCTCCCCGATGTCTGTGTCGGTCTTTTCGTTCACACTCCATGGCCAAGCAGCGAGGTCTTCCGGTGCCTCCCGCGTATGTATGCAGGAAAATCTGACATGATACCATGCTAACATATTCATGCATTAGGGCGGAAGGAGATATTAGATGGCATGCTGGGTGCCAATATTGTATGCTTCCAAACTTACTCGTACTCGCGTCACTTCACGTCATCCTGCGTGCGAGTATGTGGTTATGAGGTTGCTGCGCGTGGTATCGACGTCCAAGGTCATGTTACAGCCGTGATGCATACTCCGGTCGGCGTCGACGCCGAGCGTGTTTCGCGTGACCTGTGAGTTTCGGGTTCGGGTCATTCATCTTCCGCTTTTGGATGCTGACATAATCGATCAGCACGCGTCCGGGTGTTCAGCCGAAGTTGCAGGCTCTGCTTAAGCTTTACGCTGGTAAAAAGATTATCATTGGACGAGATAAGCTCGACGTCGTGAAAGGTGTCGTGCAGAAGCTCCGCGCGTTCGCCAAGTTGCTACACGACTACCCCGAGTGGATTGGCCGAGTTGTTCTCATTCAAGTTACATCCCCCGCTCTTTCCGACTCGCCGAAACTCGAACGCCAAGTCAGCGAGCTCGTTAGCAGCATCAACGGAGAGTTCGGAAGTCTGGACTTTATTCCCGTTCATCACTAGTGAGACCTTTTCTACCAATTTGCTTATTAGGCATTAAGAAACGGCTTGCAGTCATCAGACAATCAAGAAGGATGAGTTCTATGCCCTGCTCTGTGCTGCTGACCTCGGCGTGATTACACCGCTGCGTGACGGCATGAACACGACGTCGATGGAGTTCGTCATCGCTCAAGGCAAGACAAAGCGGTCACCTCTCGTGTTGAGTGAGTTCATGGGCATATCCTCCAATATGACCGAGGCGCTCCAAATCAACCCATGGAGTCTTGGTGTCTGTATCATTCTGTTTGTT
This sequence comes from Lactarius sanguifluus, assembly GCA_021527775.1. NCBI lineage: Eukaryota > Fungi > Basidiomycota > Agaricomycetes > Russulales > Russulaceae > Lactarius > Lactarius sanguifluus. The sequence continues at coordinate 1,543 of JAKEYF010000164.1, read as the reverse complement.
CTGTCCGTCCTTTCTCTAACATGTCATTTGTTTTGCAGGACGTGGCAACGGCCATGCATCGCGGATTGTTAATGTCTCAGGCTGAAAAGGAGACCCGGCACGCCAAGCTGTACAGTGTCATTACGACTCACACATCACAGACGTGGGCCATGACACTCGTTAAGTTACTCCTCGGTATCGTAGACTCTCAGGGCGTTGCGCGCCAAACGCCCGCCTTACCCACACATCGTATGCTCGAGCGCTACTCACTGGCGACAAAGCGCCTCTTCTTGCTCGACTACGACGTACGTTTATCTTTCCACCTTTCACTTTCTACCTCCTGAAAACAAACAACTATACTACAGGGCACCCTGGCGCCAATCGTAAAGGACACCTGAGATGGCGGTCCCGACAGAGGACACCCTTACCGCACTCACGGCACTCACTGCGGACCCGCAGAATCTAGTGTACATCATCTCAGGCCGCGACGGCGCGTTCCTTGAGCAGCACTTGGGACACATCAACGGGCTCGGCATGTCTGCTGAACATGGCGGGTTCATTCGTGCACCAGGTGTCAAGGAATGGACCAACTTCACCGAGAGCTTGGATATGAGTTGGATGGCCGAGGTGCTCGAGGTGTTCAAGTATTATACGGAGCGCACGACGGGCAGTCACATCGAGATCAAGAAGAGCTCTGTCACGTGGCACTATCGTTCAAGCGACCCAGAGTGGGGGTACGTGTGGCATGGATAAAGCTCATCTTGCGGGTGCTAACTGGGGATATTTCCTAGGCAATTCCAGTGCAGGCAATGCCAGGATTTGCTTGAGAACAACGTCGCTCACAAACGGCCAATCGAAGGTATTGTTACTATCTAATCGAGCAAGTTATAGATCGCTGAGCAGTTTCCTAGTCCTCGTCGGTAAGAAGAACCTCGAAGTCCGCCCGATCGCGATCAACAAAGGCGAGATCGTCAAGCGTATCATATACCTCAACCCGGATGCCCAATTCGTCTTTTGTGCGGGTGACGATAAGGTTCGCCTCTCACACCTCAGTCTATAATAGTCCGGCTAACACTCCGTGCCACGATAGACCGACGAGGACATGTTCCGTTCGTTGCAGTTCACGGAGGGTGCCCCTACCGTACACCATGGACCCACCACTATCAGTCTCACTGGTCGCGGAGGAAAGGACCCACGAGCACCCGTGTGTCCAGCTACAGCTCACCCCCGAAGGCCTCTTCACGACCGCCGTTGGGCACCCGTTCCAAGCGCACACTCGCCAAGTGGCACGTGACGAGCCCGCTCGAAGTCGTTGCAGAGCTACTGAAGCTTGTTGGCGTGCACAAGGACTCGGAGGAGGGCGACTCGAAGCTGTGAGGATCAAGTGGCGTAGCAAATATCCCACCCCTTTTTTTTGCACTTCGTTTCTTCCATCACATATTTTATTTATCATAGCAGCACGAGGGGCAACAGCAGAAGAAAATGGGTTCATGTTATGTATTTGTTTTATAACACACACGACACGGAGGTAGACAAAACAAAGTGAGCATATAATCTAGAACTT